>UESW01004493.1:0-107325 GCA_900491605.1 Calamus simplicifolius
GTGGAGTTGCTCTGTTCCAAGGAGAATTGCCTCTGTTCGTGCCATGGAGAAGGAGGCCGTCCGTGCTGCAGCCGTGCCATGGAGAAGGCATCCTCTCTTCGTTGGAAAGAAGTCCATGCTCTGCTCTGTTCCCAGATACTTTGATCCAGCTGTGGAGATCGGCTGTTCTGTTATGCGCGTCCTAGGAACGATTGGAGGATCTTATATATTCATGAGCTGGTTCATGTCTTCAACCCGGTTCAGTCTGTCTTCAGTCTGTTTCATCTCGTCTTTGATTTGATTTATGAAGAATTTATACTTTTAATTTATATGAAATAAAATTTTTATTCATGATTAATTGTTATTAAATTATATTTAAGTGGAAATAATTTAGACTGATCTATTCTTTAAAGGGACGGACCGTGATCTACGGGTACGGACCGTGCTCTTATAAGATAGACCATATCTTATTATTTTGCACTACTAATTATTTAATTAAAAATTTATAATTTTATTTCAAGATAATCGCTAAAGTCCCTGTGGAATCGATCCCTTACTCTCGCTATTCTAATAGTGAAATTAAGGTGTTTAAATCGTTGCGCTACGACACGCATCAGATTTTTGGCGCCGTTGCCGGGGACTTAAGTGTGTTATTTTGAAAAAAAAAAAAAAAAAAAAAAAAAAAAAAATAGATTAATTTTCTCTTAATTTTTGAATAGTTATTGCTGCTTTATTTTATTTCCTTAATTGTTAGAATTGCATATTTTCTTTTTAACATAAAAAAAAAAAAAAATTATTACTTTCCTTTTTGCCACAAATCCAATTTTAACCTAATCAAATTTTCCTTTTAATTAACTTACCTAAAAAAAACCCTAAAAGAAAACCCTAAGACATCTTCCATAAAATATAATTAATTTAAAAAAAAATTATAAAAAAAAATAAAATATAAACAAAATAATTATTTTATTTTCTATGCTATAGATTGACTTAGGTGAATTTATTTTCTGCAAAACTCAAAATTTTTCATTGACATCTCATAATTTATTAGGAAATTAGAAACTTAATTACAAAAATTAAAAAAAAAAATAAATAAATAAAAACTATTTGCTTTAGAGTCATTGGTAGGGTGTATGCTTGGTCGCCGATCGTTGCAACCCAACCTTATACCCTTAGATCCTGAGATAGAAAGAACTATTAGAGCAAACAGACTCAGAATTATGGATCCTAATAACGAAAATAATCAACCACGACAGTTGAAAGAGTATTTCACTCCTTCAAGGTATACCTACTCTCCCTGCATTCAAGTGCCTCCAGTAGAGGCTGCCCAATATGAAATTAAGTCAAGTGTAATCCAAATGTTACCATCTTTCTATGGACTTACAAATGAGGATCCCTACAAACACTTAGATGAATTCTTAGAAATTTGCTCAACTGTCAAGATTCAAAATTTCTCTGATGATGCACTTAGGCTTAAGTTATTCCCTTTTTCCCTAAAAGATAAAGCCAAGTATTGGTTAAATTCATTAGACACTGTTATAATTTCAACTTGGGATCATCTTCAGAGAGAATTTCTTAAGAAATATTTTCCTATAGGAAAAACGAATCAAATTAGAAAAGCCATAACAAGTTTTTCCCAGACAGATGGAGAAATGTTCCATGAGACATGGGAGAGATTCAAAGAACTAATTAGAAAATGTCCACATCATGCTATACCCAAATGGCAACTGGTTCAGTGCTTTTATGATGGATTATCAGAAAAGCATAGGCAAATGGTTGATGCTTCATGTGGTGGGACATTTATGTTAAAAAATGAACATGAGGCTTGGCAACTCTTTGAGACATTGAGTGAGAATTCATTACATCATATGTCAGTTGCTCGTCGAGACCCTCCCGTAGAACCTAAAAGAGGTGGAATATATGAAATAGGTCATTCTACAGATATCTATACTAAGGTAGATGAATTATCCCATAAACTTGACCGGATTCTACAAGTTGGAAACATCTCTTCCCCATCTACTCAATTACATGAGGTCTGCATAATTTGTTCGAGTCCAACCCATTCTATAGGTGAATGTCCAGCTGCATACCAATTTCCTGAACTTGTTCAAGAGCAAGCCCACCAAGCCCAAACCCGATTAGCTCCTAGAACAGGAAATGATCCATTTTCAAATACTTACAATCCTGGCTGGCGAAATCATCCAAATTTTTCTTGGAAACCTCAACCTGTAGTCAATTCATCGATCAGACCTAATTACCAAGAAACCAATTTTAGAAACATGCCATATTCACAATATCCAAACATCCCACAACCTCCACCGAATAATCAGCCTACTTTTGAAGACAAAGTGTTACAAGCATTGAAAGGGCTAGAAATGAATACTCAAATCCTTCACTCACACACAATCTATTGCAAAACTAGAAACTCAGATAGGTCAATTAGCCACAGCATTCAGTAGAAGGGAGGAGGGTAAGTTACCTAGTCAGCCTATCGATAACCCGAAAGGACAATTCATGGCTGAGAGTTCCAATAGTCCTGACAAATTCCCAGAACATGCTAAATCAGTCATGACTCTCAGAAGTGGAAAAACATTGAACCCACCTGAACCAACCCAGAAATTAGAAGTGGCTAAACCAGAAGAGAGAAGAAATGAAAAAGAAAAGGAATTCAATGATCAAGCAATCATACCTAAAGCCCCATTCCCTAGTGCTTTAGAATCTCCTTTGCCTTCAGATAAGAAGAATATAAAATGAATGAGATGCTTGAGTTATTTAAGCAAGTCCAAATAAACTTACCTCTTCTCGATGCTATCAAGCAAGTTCCAGCTTATGCCAAATTTTTGAAGGATCTATGCACACAAAAACGGAAAGCCAAGATACAAATACCAAAAAAGATACATTTGACTGAGCAAGTCAGCTCAGTTGTTCAGCAAATAACCCCACCCAAACTAAAAGATCCTGGTACCCCGATTATATCATGTGTCATAGGAAACTTCACAATCAAGAAAGCATTATTAGATTTGGGTGCGAGTGTAAACCTTCTCCCAAGTTCAGTATGAATTATTCGGATTTGGAGAGTTGAAACCCACGACAGTAACACTACAATTGGCAGATAGATCAGTCAAAGAACCTCGTGGAATATTGGAAGATGTATTAGTAAAGGTGGATGAATTCTATTTTCCTGTCGACTTCCTTGTGTTGGATATGGAATCTAGTGGTAATCCTAACCAAATTCCCATCATCCTTGGAAGACCTTTTCTAGCTACTGCTAATGCATGCATAAATTGTAGAACAGGTGTGATGGATGTATCTTTTGGAAACAAGAAGATGAGATTAAATATTTTTAATGCTTCCCAAGGACCACCTGTGTATGATTTAAATGAAGTAAATGATAGAGGAAGTAGTAGATAAGAAATTCCAAAGTTTGATTGATTCGGATCCTTTACAAACATGTCTTACACATTTTGGAATAGATGACTTTGATATTGATGAGTATACCAAAGAGATAAACATGTTATTAGAACCACCTAAGATCGACACCATCCCGCCATGGACTATAAAATATGAACCACTTCCAACTAAACCAAGTCCTTTAATACCATCCTTGGAAGAACCACCCCAACTAGAATTGAAACCTCTTCCAGATGACTTAAAATATTCATTCCTTGGACCCAATGATACCCTTCCAGTAATCATTGCATCTACCCTAACCTCTGAGCAAGAAGATAAATTGGTAGATGTACTTAAAGAACATAAAGAGGCATTGGATGGACAATAGCTGATATTAAGGGAATTGACCCTTCCGTTTGCATGCACCATTCATAGTGAAATTGAAGCCAAACCACATAGAGACATGCAACGAAGGCTAAATCCAAACATGAGGGATGTTGTTAAGAAGGAAGTAGTAAAATGGCTTGATGCTGGTATTATTTATCCAATTTCAGATAGCCAATGGGTCAGTCCAATCCAAGTAGTACCTAAAAAATCGGTATTACCGTGATTAAAAATGAAAAGGGCGAATCAATTCCTACTCGCACATCAACTAGTTGGAGAGTGTGTATAGATTATCGAAAGTTGAATGCCGTGACTAGGAAAGACCACTTTCCTTTGCCTTTTATCGATCAAATTCTAGAACGGCTAGCGGGACAAAGTTTCTTTTGTTTCTTAGATGGATATTCAGGATACAATCAAGTCCCAGTATTTCCTGCAGATCAAGAAAAGACCACCTTCACTTGTCCCTTTGGAACATTTGCCTTTAGACGTATGCCGTTTGGTCTTTGTAATGCACCAGCCACGTTTCAACGATGTATGATGGCCATATTTTCTGATATGATTGGTCAATTTTTGGAAGTATTTATGGATGATTTTTCAGTCTTTGGTGCATCATTTGATAGCTGCCTCGAGAACTTGACTAAGGTACTGAAACGATGTATGGAAATGAATTTAGTCCTAAGTTGGGAGAAGAGCCATTTTATGGTTCGTGAGGGAATTGTGCTTGGACACATTGTTTCAGAGAGAGGTATTGAGGTTGATAAAGCCAAGGTTGAATTGATCTCAAATCTATCACCCCCAACCTCAGTTAAACAAGTACGATCTTTCCTTGGTCATGCTGGTTTTTATAGACGTTTCATCAAAGATTTCAGTAAAATTTCTCGACCATTGTGTAATTTGTTGACCAAGGATAGTTCTTTTAATTTTGATAAAGATTGTCTAACAGCCTATAACATCCTTCGAACTGCTTTGACCACTGCACCCATTATCAAGCCCCCAGATTGGACCATACCTTTTGAAATCATGTGTGATGCTTCTGATTATGCTGTAGGGGCAGTTCTAGGACAGAAACTCAATCGAGAACCCCATGTAATTTATTATGCTAGCAAAACTCTTTCAGATGCACAAATGAACTATACTACCACTGAAAAAGAATTACTAGCAGTTGTGTTTGCCCTAGAAAAGTTTAGATCATATCTGTTAGGGTCTAAAGTTTTAGTTTATTCAGATCATGCAGCGTTGAGGCATCTTATATCAAAAAAGGATACAAAACCCAGACTAATTAGATGGATCCTACTACTACAAGAATTTGATCTAGAAATCTTAGATAAGAAGGGTTCTGAAAATATGGTAGCAGATCATATCTCTAGGATCTCAGTGGAATACAATAAAGAAATAATCAGAGATAGGTTCCCTGATGAGCAATTATTCTCAATTTCCCATAGCAGTCTTCCCTGGTTTGCCCACATTGTGAATTATTTGGCAACAGGAAAAGTACCTTCCCACTGGACAAAACAAGAAAAAGATAGATTTTTCTCACAAATCAAATATTACTTTTGGGAAGACCCTGAATTATTTAAGTACTGTTCAGATCAGGTGATTAGGCGATGTGTTCCCGAAAGTGAATTCAAAAGTATACTTAACTTCTGTCATTCTCTTGCCTGTGGAGGACATTTTAGTGGAAAGAAAACTGCAGCAAAGGTACTGCAAAGTGGGTTTTATTGGCCAACTCTTTTTAAAGATGCACATGAATTTAGCCGTAATTGTCTCCAATGTCAACAAACAGGAAATATATCTCGAAAAGACATGATGCCCCTAAACCCTATCTTGGTTGTAGAAATTTTTGATGTATGGGGTATTGATTTTATGGGCCCATTTCCTTCCTCTTTTGGATTTGAATACATTCTAGTGGCAGTTGATTATGTGTCAAAATGGATTGAAGCCATGGCAACTCGAACCAATGATCATAAAGTTGTAATCAAGTTTATTCAGCATAATATCCTTAGTCGTTTTGGATGCCCAAGGGCTATAATTAGTGATGGGGGTACACATTTCACGAATAGACACTTTGAAGGATTAATGAACAAATATGGAATTACTCATAAGGTAGCTACACCTTATCATCCCCAAACTAGTGGCCAAGTTGAAATATCAAATAGAGAAATTAAAAATATCCTTGAGAAAACGGTGAGACCTGATAGGAAAGATTGGTCAGAACGTTTGGATGATGCATTATGGGCTTATCGTACTGCATTTAAAACTCCCATAGGAATGTCTCCTTACAGGCTCGTATTTGGAAAAGCCTGTCATTTACCTGTAGAATTAGAACACCGTGCATTTTGGGCTATCAAGCAATTTAATTATGATATGAAAAATGCAGGTGTCAATAGAAAACTCCAATTGAATGAGTTAGAAGAGCTACGAAATGAGGCATATGAGAGCTCAAAAATTTATAAAGAACGAACCAAAGCATATCATGACAAATTTATTAGTAGAAAAATTTTTGAACCAAATCAAAAAGTATGGCTTTACAATTCAAGATTACACCTTTTCCCTGGAAAACTTCGTTCACGATGGAATGGACCTTTTATAGTAACTCAAGTATTTCCCATGGAGCTGTAGAGCTTAAAGACCCCAAGCAAGGAAATACATTCAAAGTAAATGGCCAACGTTTGAAACCATATATAGAAGAAATTAATGATGGAGAAGTTGTTGAATCAATTGATCTTGTGAACCCAACACTATCATAATAAGTAGCACAGTCTGGCTGAAGACTTTAAACTTAGCGCTCTTGGGAGGCAACCCAGTTTATTAGTTATTTTTAACTTTCTGTTCTTTTAGTGTGTTCTTTTAGTATGACCAGAGAAGAGCAACAGAAGCAGATTGAAAGAAGATGGCAACAATGAAACTTCCAACCTTCAAATACTCTACCAGGTAGTATCTTTCCTTGAATTAATTAATTTTTCTTCCATTAGGGACAATGGAAATTAAGTTGGGGGGAGGAAAAAGAATAAATAAATCCTCGAGTAAAACTATAATCAGATGTGTCTCGATTTGAAGTTAATCAAGCAGTCTATTAATGAATTAATGTTAGATTATTATTATTATTATTGAAATACTGAGGAATAAATTATTAAGAAAACCTAATAAAAGGTAGGGTTTAGCCCAGAATAATTTTTAGAATAATTTCAGACCCTCCTGACCACTGATCTTAATAGTACAATCTACTTAATAAGGGTATGGGTGAAAATGTTATTCAAAAAAAAAAAAAAAAAAAGAAAAAAAAAATCTCTTAAAGTTAATAGATTAGGTTCTTAGCATTTTTCACTGAGTAACCGGGCCCCGTCACCTAAGAAAGTGATGTTGTTCGCGTAAAAGGTGGGAATGTAAAAGAACCTAAATAGAGTCAGTCCTACCTAAAGCCTTTTTAACTCGAGTAAGTAAGTCTGAGGGGTGTTTTACACCTAATGCCCTAAAACCAACTGGTTTGGGAGCCATTGGCCTAAAGCTCGCTACAAGGGTTAATTAGAAAGCAAGGGGTTAGGACATTGCACTGACTTTACATATAAATAAATAAATAAAAAAACCAAAGTACAAAAGACATTACACCCAACCCAAATTAAGTTAGAAGACTTAATCAGAGAAGTGGAAAGTTGGTGAAGAAAGACTTCTATAAATTCTTATGGACTACACTTTATCACTAAAAAAACTTAATAATCCAATGAAGTACTTCCCTTATGATCTTAAAAAAAAAAAAACTATAAGATAACTATCAATTCTTGGACTAGCTTGGTACATATTTCTAAATTTCTTATTTGCTCGAGGACGAGTAAGATTCAAGTTGGGGGGAGTGATAAACGCATAAATAATTATCATTAAACCTATTAATTAATAATTTAACGTACCTATTATTATTTAATATTTTAATATTTTATATAATATTTTAGATAAAATCTTATCAACTTAAAGAGCTCGATTTTAGGGATTTAATGACGCAAACGGCACTCAAATCGGATTTAAGATGAGCTCGAAATTGATTTTATAAGTTTTAGCACGGATTTTAAAGCAAGTCGGCAAACCAAGTGCCGACTTCATCGTTTTCTCAGCCCTTTTCCGCCGATTCTTCTCCATTCAATTTCTAACAGTTTCCTCCACCAATTAAGGAATAGATTAGATTGGAAGTTATCAAATTGAGAGAATTAAATTCCTTTAGAAGGAATTTGAATTTTATTGTTATTTATCTAGATTTCTCTTGTTATTTTCCTTGCTTCCGCTGCGTTCTCTGTTTTGAAACAGACTCCTCGCCGCGTCAAGGCCGCGTCCGGGCCTCTACAAATAGCACAAAAGAAGTCCAAGAAAGCCATCCATCCAGTGTGCTGCATTCGAGAGATCCACGTCCGTGGAGTTGCTATGGAGATCGGCTGTTCTGTTATGTTCATCTCGTCTTTGATTTGATTTATAAAAAATTTATTATTTTTTAATTTATATAAAATAAAATTTTTATTCATGATTAATTGTTATTAAATTATATTTAAGTGAAATAATTTAGACTGATCTATTCTTAAAGGACGGACCGTGATCTACGGGTACGAGCCGTGCTCTTATAAGATAGACCATATCTTATTATTTTGCACTACTAATTATTTAATTAATTAAATTTATAAATTTATTTCAAGATAATCGCTAAAGTCCCTGTGGAATCGATCCCTTACTCTCGCTATTCTAATAGTAAAATTAAGGTGTTTAAATCGTTGTGCTACGACACGCACATATATATATATATATATATATATATATATATGTATGTATATATATGTGTATGTATATATATATGTATGTATGTATGTATATATATGTGTATGTATATATATATTGCATATATATATATATGTATGTATATATATGTGTATGTATATATGTATGTATGTATATATATGTACATATATATGTATGTATATGTGCATATATGTATGTATATATATATGTATATATATATATATATATATATATATATATATATATATATATGTATGTATGTGTATATATACACACATGCATATGTATGTATATATAAAAGACAGATAATATTCTATATTGAAATAACCGTATATGAAAGACAAGCAAAAAGGCTTCACAAGATAAAATTAAAATAATTATTTTACAAACTCAACTACCCTAAGAAAAGTGAAAACTTTATTACTGTCACCTTCAAACCATCACATAAATCCTTTTGCTTGCTTGATCTATAATTAGAAGAGTATCTAAATAGATAAAAGAATTTACAATAAAAAAGTCAAAGTAATTAATAACTAAAATCAGTAATGTAAAAACGTAAAATGATTAGATGGGCATCCACATAACATAATTGTTGGATTTTAAATAAATCCATTGGCAAAAAGAGTAAGGGATTTGAATGTTGGTGAAGGAAACAAACTAATATTACATGATATCACATCTTGGTGTGGAAAATAGATTAAAAACATGGTAAAAGCTTAATCCATTCAAAAATCACTCAAATTACAGATAAGAAAATTTAAACCAAATTTGGATTTCCATCCCTTCTTCTCATCTTCTCATGGTCTCTCCTAAAGCCCTTAAAAAATCTTGTATAGAATGGGATTTTAAGGAAGCAAAACAAAATTGTTTCTACCAAAAGAATGCATGTTTTTAATAGGTTTACTTATTGTCCTTAAATAGCTAATACAAAAACGTCCTTTTATCTGTCTAATGGGAGAAATAATCCATACTTACGTAACTCATGATAGAATTTATGATAAAATTCAGTAAATGTATGAAAATAAGTCCTTGATTGATTAATCAAAGGTAGGAATAATTTAGCCATTATATTCCTAACTATTCTCCAAGCTAATTTAATAATTTTAAAAATAATTTATATGAAATTAAAAGAAATGCTGAATTGTTTCAAGAAGATAACCAAAACTAAATTTTTTTACATTTAGGCTCTGTTAACATTTTATAAAAAAATTGATCAATTTTTTTATTGATCAACTTATCTATATTTATTTGCTTTGATAAAAAAAGTCAAAAGGGTAAGTTGTATTTCTAAGTTATCATTGAAGGTAATATTTAACCATATGAAAGATATCTAAATTAGTTTTTTATGAAGTAAAATATGTTTGTAATATTCCTCAAATATCTTAACACTATCGTGATTCTTTTTTCATTAAATCTCCTTGATTCTTCGTATCTTTACTCTTGATGTATTTGAAAAAAAAAAAAGATAATATTTGTGAAATATTCCATAGTGAAATAATAATATTTTTTATGATAAAATCTATGATTTATAAAGAAATATAATATTATTATTTAATTAGTAAATAGTAACTATACAAATTTATTTTATTTTAAAAAATAAATTTTGTATATAATTAATGTATATATCATGACTAAAAATATAGTTTGATAAGAAAAAATTAAGCTTTAATTATAAAAAAATAATATATAATTAATATGCAAATTTGGTTTGATAGTGCAAAGGGTATTATAAGAAGATGAATAAATTCTAATAACTTATTCGAAAAAATTATAATGTAAAAGAATATTAGCCGTGTATAAAAGAATATGAATAAATTATTTTTTCATATAAGTATTATCTGGGTAAAAAATATGAATTTAAAAAAAGCATTGAAGTATTCTTCAGATACGTCGATTTTATCCTAACTAGAATATTTTCTTATCCATAAAATAAAACTTTATTTAAAATGATATGGATATTTTGGAAACACGAACATGTAAATCATTAGTCTATAAATCCTATCATGCATCTTTCTACATCCCAAATCTCTTTTTCTCTATTCTAATTAACTTCTCAATCACAATTTTATCTGCTCTATCTTTATCATTTTTTGAAACATATTTGTCTATCTCGAACCTTTATCTTTCATTCTAATTTTTATTTTATTTTTATTTAATATTGTTGGCTATTTTTATTTAAACGCATATCCTACGAGCCTGTATGCTCGTCTTTTTCTAAATATTGTGTGATGCCAGCGTATTAACCTGAGGAATTGTTTGTTATATTTGTTATTGAAAATAATTTATGTGTGCTTCCAACTAGGAATATATAATATATATATATATATATATATATATAAAAAATAATATTTATGGTATATGATAGATTATATTCAGTAAAAAAATTATTTTAAAATAAAAAATAAGTTAAAAAGTCAGATCTGGGAGACTGATTAAACCACTACCTAAAAGAGATTTGGTTCTTCTCGTGCAAAAAAAAAATTGAACCACAAGTACAATCCGAAAGCCAAAAACTCTAACCAATCAGCATTCTTCAAGAAAATTAGAAAGGAGGAATAGAGAGTTGTGTTATTTTCATTTTTTTCCCTCTCTATGAAAGGCTGGGATAGTGCCCTATTATAGATTTTTTTTCTTTTTAATGGGCATGAGTTTTTTTTTCCTCAAAATTGGCGAGCATTTTTTTTAAAACGGGTCGGCGTTTTATTTTTATTTTTTAAAAATGGCTAGCATTTAGTTTTTTTAAAACTACAACCGTTTGGTTTGGTTTTTTTTTTTTTAACTTCTGGCATTAACAATCTCCCATAAAAAAAATAAAAACAAAAGAATAATAACCAAATAAATAAAAATTATTAAATTCAATAAGCAATTTTAAAACTTTAAAATTTTACTGTGCTTAGTGCAAGTACCTTCTAGGTTTGAACTTGCATTTAGTATAAAATACACATAGTATGAAGATGAGCTGATCATAATGCGGGTTAGCGCTATCTAGGCCATGCGCTTGCCTTGATTTTTATGAGAGTTACTAGAGATTCATCCCTGTCCCATAGTCGCGGCCTCACGACTACTCTCACTAAGGTAAATCCTTCAAGGGTACGTGCAACGAAATTGTACTTCGCTGAATTTACAGCCTTCGATCTATTAAGAGCTATGCTTAATAAGGTAAATCATCCAAGGGTACTTGCAATAGAATCGTACCTCGCTGAATTTACAACCTTGGATCTATTAAGAGCTATGCTCAACCTAACCATCACAATAAAACACCATACCATTGGGACACCATAGGGATGGGATGGAGACAGACTCCTAAAGCGGTGCTTCCAAATATCACCTCAGAGATCGTTTTCCTTTGAACATTAACCATGGGGTTACCATGACGGTATGGGTCTACTCTGGTGACTAATATATGAGCTTAAGCCCCATCCCCCTCGATGACTCAAAACCGCAGCCTTCGAAAGGCCTTTGGTTAAAAGATCTGTCAAATTATGTTCTTATATTTTTAAAGTATCCTCTCTTATATTTCTGAATAACTTAACTACTTGAACCGTCAGAAGGACTGCAACTGTAATAACTACTTGAGCATGCATGCACAACTAGGAAATAACAACTCAAGCCACTTGTAGCATTTTATATACAAATTACAAATAACGGATGGACTAATAATATGGACATTAATATTCATTAAATAGAGAAAGATTAATTATACTACATGAATGACAATAATTGATCATACTACTTTACAAAAGGACCACAAAATATAATCATAAACTTGCATAGCAGTGAATTCATAAAATTGTTTCACTATCCATAATCCATATTGTGTACCATTACCCTCACAATACTGAGACTACAACGTCACATCATCACGAGACCCAACTGATGGCATTAAACATTTTAACTTTTTTCTTTTGTCATTCTAAAATTAGCTAAAAGAAACTACCAAATTAGCATTAGATAAGGCCATCATTGTCTTAGCGACATAATCATCATTGTCACCATAATAACAACATTTTTTAGGATTGCAACAAACAATACAAATTTTTGTGAAGCGAAAAATAATCCCATGACATAACCAACAATCATAACATCATAACAATCATAACATCATACACTGCAATTGATATGGACGAGATTCATAGATGAATGCACACACACATAAATAAAAGAAAAATAAACTATTTAATATGAATAACAAAACATCAAAAGAAGAAGCACCGAAAAGCCAATCATAAAAATTTTTTTTCCTATTTAAATCACGATAGGATCTGATAAAGATTCCATTTCTTCCATAAGCATATTATTCATTCAGATCAAGAGGCCAATGAAAACAAAAAAAGATAACAACTTTTGAACCCACGAAGAAATCAGATCGTATCCAAACCAAGAGATCAGATCACATCCAAAACTAAATCTCCTTTAGATTGGTATTGAAAATGATTTCTATATGCTTCAAATTAGGAATATATAAGTATTCATATATATATATATATATATATATATATATATATATATATATATATATTTTAGAAAATAATATTTATGGTGTGTGACAGATTATATTCAGTGAAAAAAAATTTATTTTAAAATAAAAAATAAGTTAAATGGTCAAATCTGAAAGGCGAATTAAACCACTGTCCTAAAAGATATTTGGTTCCTTTTTTATAAAAAGAAAAAATTGAACCACACGCTTTCTTCTTCCAAAGTACATCAATGCTTTCCTCCAAAATACACCAAAAACTCCGTTGGTGCATCAAAAACTCCAACGTGGTGGTACAATCTCAACTGCATTCTTCAAGAAAATTAGAAAAAAAAGAATAGAGAGTTGTGTTATTTTCTTTCTTTTTTTTCCTTTTTATGAAAGGCTGGCCCTATTTATAGATTTATTTTTCTTTTTATTGGGTGTGAGTTTTTTTTTTTTTCCTCAAAACTGGTGAGCATTTTTTTTTTAACGGCCGGCGTTTTATTTTTATTTTTTAAAAACGGCTGGCATTTAATTTTTTTAAAAATTTTATTTTTTAAACGGCCGGGCATTAGCAATATTCTCCTTAATGAACATCCCTGCCAACCTGAGAGCTAATGCTAACTTCACAAGCAAAACTCTACATGTACTTCTCTCTTTTATAGTTCCAGGCATACTTGAAACAGCACTTTGATCCAGCACGTGATAGTTAGAATGCCATACTTATTAAATTTCTTCCAGCACATTCATCTTTCTTACATATCAATGAACACGTCTAAATGTAAGAGCCCCCAGAAAGACATCATTATATGCTGCCAGGCACTAAATTTTCTTCATCATGGAACTATAATTCTCATGCTAGAACAATTGTCATGATACAGATGCCTTGTTGGAGATCAAAGTAGAAAGCTCGGATGCACCATCGCTTCAGGGAAGAATCAAGTGATATCTTCAGCCAGAGTTTCCTTTGAGTTATCTCATCATCATGCTCATGAGGTAAAGCTAACCATAAGTGCACTGTAAACACAACTATTTGTCTGTAAATAAAGTTATAAAAAAATATGTTCCCAGTTGTTGACAGGAAGCACAATACAAAATGGAACAATGGTTAATGAAAGAAGCACTTGCTGTGCCTCTAAAACTACAGCTTTCTTATTCCACTTAATGTAAAAGGAAATCCCACAAATACAGTAATGTTTTCACTGGTTGCCTCAATATATCTTCAACAACATAAGGATGCAACATCTGCCTAAATTTCTAAGCCAAAAACATCACATGATCCGTGTAAACGGCAACAGACAAGGCGTAAAAAGAGGACATGCGATTTAGTTCTTATGTTGCATTCTCCCACTTTCAGAACCCGCATATGGGTCGATGATAACATTTATTACAGCCGGTTTCCGTGCAGAAAAAGACTCAGCTAGAGCAGACTTGAGCTCCTGGGGAGACCCAACAAGATAACCCTTACCTCCAAAAGCCTCCATCAGAGTATGGTAAGCTGCACCTGGAACAAGAGAAGTTGGGGCAGGGTCCTCTTTGTATGGCCCAGTTATTTCATCAGGGGTTCTTCTATCACCACCATATACCCCACCATTGTTGAAGACTATGACCACAACAGGCAACTGGTACCTTACCAATGTCTGCAACAGGAGAATTAAAGCAAAGTCAATTTTGAAATAAGGTTCTGACTTCTGAACAAGGCAGTCAGAAACCAAGAGAACTAGCAGTTTGCCTCATAATCACCTCTCCTTATTAATGAAAACAGTGCAGTATGTTTGAAGTAGGATAGCTAAACTTAGTAGCATAAATCCAAGTGCATAAAATGCTTCCATAGTCATGCACGATGTTCCTTTTCTAAAGAATTAAACTATTATATGATTGTTCATCCAGGATTTAAAGTCAAGATAGGCAAAGAAAATACTTCCACCATATAACCGACAAAACATTTCCAATCTATATGATCATATGATACCTATCATAACAGTATGCAGCCATCCATAAAGCACTTCTTACAAAATTCCTCTGTTTCTCAACTGGCATTTAACCGGCCATATGCATATAAAAGTAATTAGAATCAATAGATTCATCATTGAACAGAATTTGCAACCAATTTTATAGTATATCCTATAGAGTAGCATTTCAATCCGGAACACACAATGATCATCTAGGTTAATGCCCCACTGCTATAATGGAATTCATCAGTGACATAAATCAAATCAAACCAAACCATTCGATGTATTTATATTATATTATATGTAAGGGAAATATTGATCATACCTCAACTTCCATGGCACTAAATCCAAAGCCAGAATCCCCTTCCACAGCCACCACCAAGCGATCAGGAGAAGCCGCAGCAGCTGCAATGCAATAACCCAAACCAACCCCCATTGTGCCCCATGTTCCTGCATCCAACCTTGTCCTCGGCTCACTCTGGAGCAGCACTGCCCTGCCAACGTCCATCGTGTTGGCGCCCTCCGACACCACTATAGGAGCTGGGCTCCCCTCGGCGAGAATTGCATCTCTTATAATCCTCAATGGGGTAAAAAAGTTGAAGGGAACCACATCCTTAGATAACTGAGCCTCCATCTTCACCACATTTTCCTTTGCCTTCTTTGAAATGGCCTCCACCCAGGGATGTGAACTCCCCAGACAGAAAGGGTCGTCCTTGACCTCCTCATTGATCAGATCCAAACACCTCCTTGCATCGCCCACCAAGCCCAAGTAAGGCTTTCGGAGCTCGATCTCCTCGCTTGAGATGTCCACCAGTATAAATTTCACATCTTTAGACCATCTCGGAGGTTCTCCGAAGTGGAGAAGCCAATTGAGCCTTGCACCGACGACCAGAGCAACATCGCAGCGGCCGATGGCCAGCGATCGGGCCGCAGTAGCGGCAAGCTCGTGGGTGTCCGGCATCAAACCCTTACCCATCGGCGTTGGAAGGAACGGAATTCCGGTGGTCTCGATCAGCTTCTTTAGAGATTTCTCGGCCCGAGAAAAGGCGGCGCCTTTGCCGAACACGATCAAAGGTCTCTCCGCGTGCCTCAGTAAAGACACCGCCTTTTCGATATGTAGGGCTCCTTCGTACTGAATTTCATGAAACATGGGGTTTTCGGCCTCGGATAAAACCCTAGCGGCTTCGGATTCAGGGATCATCTGGTGGAGGACGTCAGTCGGGAGGTCCAGATAGCAACCGCCGGGCCGGCCGGCGACGGCGGATCCCAGCACCTCGCGGACCAGGTGGGGTATCTGAGACACGTGGGTGGCCTTTGCGGCGTGCTTGACGAAGGGCTTCACGGCAGCCATCTGATCGAGCTCCTGGAAATCGCCCTTCCCGAAGTCGGCCTGGTCGCAGGATCCGGAGATCATGACGACCGGCCACGTGTTCACAGCGGCGTTGGAGAGGCCAGCGAGGCCATGGACGCAGCCGGGGCCGGAAACGGTGAGGAAGACACCGGGGCGGCCGGTGAGGTAGCCGTAGGCGGAGGCGGCGTAGCCGGCGGACTGCTCGTTGTGGAAGGCCAGGAAGCGGACGCCGAGGGCGACGGCGCGGGTGGCGACAGCGGTGACGGGGATCCCCACCACGCCGAACATGTGCTGGACGCCAGCGCGGGCGAGGGACCGCGCCACGAGGGCGTTACCATCAACAAGGGTTTCGGGGGGGCTCGAATCTCGGGTTACGGCCTCTAGGGTTTGGGGCTGCCCTCATCCGCCATTGTGGGAGAGCGGGCGATCGAGATCGGACTAGGACTCTAGGAGTGGAGAGTGGAGAATGCCAAGGCCGCGAGATTGAATTGAAGGGCGAAGGCGACGCTTATTAATAGCGTTCTAGTGGTTCTATTCTATTGCATCCCGGAACACGATGCTGATCATTGAACGGTTGAGATTTTTTTGATTATTTAAATGTTAAATAGGAAATGGGGAGGTTACCTGTTCTATATTATACCCATTTTGTCCTCGTCCGATGACGTGATCACCGTGAATATTTTAGTTTGTGAATGGAAAGTTAGAGCGGAGATGGTGGGCATTTATGCCTTTGGATAAGAGGATTAGGGTCACGGGTGGTGACGGCACCGGATGCGGCCTTCGCTAGATATGGAATCAAGCTCGGTCGGCCGCCCCACCACGAGCACTTCAATTTACTTCCACATTCAAACGAGATGTTGGCCCAAGTCAAATTATTGATGGATGCTACATGAGATCTGGTAGCCGACATGGTTTGTTGAAAGATTTTGGTGAGAGGTAATATTGAAGAAACCGGTCAAACGAATCAAGCAGCATCTAAGTGAGTCACAGGGTTTTGACTCACCTCACCTCACCTCTAGATAGCTTCCATAAGTCGCTTAAATGTCTCTTCAAGAGAAAGAAGGGGCAGAGACTACTGTGGAAGATAAGCTGAAAGCCATGAGGTTTGCCAAAAAAAAAAAAAAAAAAAAAAAGGGAAAAAGGTAGCAGAAGAAGCTATGGTGGAAAACGGAATAGCAAATTGGATAACACAAAAATTGTACTATCTTTACTTGATGTTAGACAAGATTGAATGAGGTTATAAATATATTTTTTAATTTAATAATTATATCTTTTAAAAAAATTGATAATTATTTTTAAAATAAAGATAAAAAAATAAAAAAGTAATTAGATAGAACAAAAAAAAAAGCATATGTTTTGAAAAGATAAGTTATTCACTTATAAAGAGATTAGCAGTTTTATAAATAAAATTTTATGCTATTCTTATGACAAAATAAATATAAAAAAGAATAAAAAAATTTAGGCTAAACTACATAATTAATCCTTGTACTTAGAGAGTTATGTCACTTTGATCCTTGAACTTTAAAAAGTTATAAAAATAATCCTAAACTTTATGTTTTGTTTCACTTTGATCCTTACCATTAAATAGAGGGGACGTCGTTTATTTTTATCCCATGTAGCAACATACATAGCAGCACACGTGGCATCCAAATAGTAAAATAAATTTGAAATCCATAATAAACCCATTAACCCACTATTTAATAATTTAAAAAATATTAAAAAATAAAAATAATCTCCTCCGTCCTGATTTGCCCTAACCCGTGAGTGCTCACACACCCGTTACACTCCCCTCTAGGGTAAATTAGGGCAGAAGGAGATTGTTTTATTTTTTTAATATTTTTTTAATTATTAAATAATAGGTTAACTGATTATTTATGGATTTTAAATTTATTTTTATCATTGAATGCACGTATGCCGCTACGAATGCTGTCAAATAAGATAAAAATAAATGACGTCTTCCCTATTTAACGATAGGGATTAAAGTGATACAAAACATAAAGTTTAGGATTATTTTTATAACTTTTTAAAGTTTAAGGATTAAAGTGACACAATCCATAAGTATAGGGGTTAATTCTGTAGTTTAGTCAAAATTTTATTTCTTTTCTAATATGATGCATCAAATGTGCTTTAAAGGTCTTGTTTAGAATGGATACCCAAATCAATTAATCTCTACCTCATCTTTCATTTGTAAGATCTTTCATACCCTTCTTTTTATTTATTTTTTTTCTTGGCTTTAAAGGATCACTAATCTTATGAATATGATCATTATTTTTAAAAAATTAATAAAAATTATAATTAAAATATAAAAAAATCTTTTCATCAACGAAATAGAGTCCAAGAATCTCTCTTATCAGATAAAGATGGCAACCAAGCCTATTTCTTTGTTAGCAATATTGATTACTAAGTTTATATATATATATCTTACTAAGGAGTTTTTATTAATAAAAAGCTTATTTTAAAAACTAATAGTAATTGAATATCAAACGATAACATTAGCCATAGTAATGGTCAACAGAGGGTCAACACAGGATTGTTAGGCTTCCCATCGAATACATGAGGAATGATTCAGCTCTCTCTTATCGTGTATTAAAATATTATTAAAAATAGGTTTTGCAATAATCCATCAAGTTCAACCTTTTTATTGTACTAGTCATGTAACCAACTAGAATTTATCACCAATGAACCATGTGCATTTATTACTTCTTTACTTATCTTTTTAAAAAAATAAGAAAAATACCATAGCAAAATCTAATATAAATTTATGCATAAACTAATTCATGAGTAAAAAATAAATTAATTTATATATTGATGATGATAATAATAAGTATTATTATTTTTAACATATTATCTTGCCAATCATATAGTTTATGACATTGATATAGCATAATATAGCATAACATGATATAATAGTGCTTGTTGTCGCCGAAATCCGCTCCTCGACTCGGGCGCGTTCGGTCTCCTGATCGAGCTCCCTCCTGGGCGGACCTGCAAGGAAGCCTACACGCGGGGGGCGCTGGGGGTGGCCCTCCGTGGAAGACTCTTCGACGCTCAAGTCAGTAAGGGACCGACGGGCAACAAGATGAGAGGAGAAGGCTCTCGCTGAAGAGTTTCTCCAGAGAGCTCTGGGTAGAGCAATAATGGTGAAAAGAGAGCTAAGAGCAGTAGAGTGAGCAAGTGCAGAGAGATAGAGAAGAAGGGGAATAGCGTCCGAGAATGCCCGTACCTCAGGGGGTCTGGAACTGCAGTATTTATAGAGGATCACCTGATAGTTAGGGAGGAGCATCGTGGGCCCAAGGCCGTTGGAATCCGAACCCAGTTTGTTATGAGTCTGGTAGGATCCGTATCCGGTTAGTTAGTGGATCAACGGCTGGGAGGCGGGGAGAGTTGGCCGATGGCTCGAGACCTAGGCCACTATTGCAGGTCATAGGCCATATCTTGGTATGATTCCTGTTTGGAATCTTATTCTGTTATAGTGAATTTGAACTCTCCCGCGCCAGATTCCACACAGGTGTTTTGAACGCCGTGGTTCAGTCATCATGGCTGCCTGAGGCTCGGCGGAGGTAGGTGCCGAGGCACAAGGGGCCAACATAGATCAGGCGGGGCCAACCGGGATGGAATGCCGGAGGCCGGCGCTGGAGGCCAGCGCTGGAGGCCGACTCTGGAGGCCAGCGCTGGAGGCCGACTCTGGAGGCCGGCGCTGGAGGCCGCAGCCAAAGGCTGGCGCTGGAGGCCAGCGCTGGAGGCTGGCTCTGCAGGCCGGCGCTGGAGGCCGCAGCCAAAGGCTGGTGCTGGAGGCCGTAGCCAAAGGCCGGCGCTGGAGGCCGACGCTGGAGGCCGACGCTGGAGGTCGGCGCTGGAGGCCGGAGCCAAAGGGCGGCGCTGGAGGCCGGCTCTGGAGGCCGCAGCCAAAGGCTGGCGCTGGAGGCCGGCGCTGGAGGTCGACACTGGAGGCCGGAGCCAAAGGGCGGCGCTGAAGGCCGGCTCTGGAGGCCGCAGCCAAAGGCTGGCGCTGGAGGCCGGCTCTGGAGGCTGGCGCTGGAGGCCGTAGCCAAAGGCTGGCGCTGGAGGCCGACGCTGGAGGCGTCGGCCTTTGAGGCCGACGGACGATGGTCGATAGCTCGGCTGGGGCCGAGGGACGGAATAGGTCGGCTGGAGGAGCCAACGGAAGGAGGTCGATAGCTCGGCTGTGGCCGAGAGATGGGATAGGTCGGTACCTCGAGGACTCTTGGCTCGGTGAGGGGCTGGAGCATCTCAATTCATCGACCTATCGTTGGTGGGCATCGCTCGATCGAACGGGAATCAGGGCTGACCTTAGCCGCGTGCACGATTAATGACGCATGACAATTTTACCCCCCAACACTGCCTCCACTCCCTAGTTCGAAGCGTAGGTTCGGGCATAGGGAGTATAATTCTGGAGTAATCTTATTTGGGGGACATCATTCGATCCTCTGTAGATGAAGTATTTATTTCTATGTAGGTTAGAGAAAGGCCTGGGCGGCCCTCTTGCTGAAGTAAAATAAGGCGCTTTAGTTGCGCTAGAGTGTCCGAGAGATCATTCGGCTGGGACGAAGCTTTAGTGTTGTATCACTCGGATTGGCCGAGGCTGCAGAAATATATCACTCAGTCTTCGGCCGAGGCTTTTGATAATAAGAGATGCACTCCGGCTCTGGCTGGGGCTTTTGATGATAGAGATGCACTCCAGCAAGTCGTTATTCTCGCGATGCATTTTTGCATCGTTGCATGCTTCGGCACTTGTTTGGTTCTTTTTGAGGGCAGGGTTCAATGATTTACTTAGTTCGGCCGGGGCTTACGAGCGGCCCGAATCCGAGCTAAGTTTGGAGAACGCTTAGGTTGGTCGGGGCTTGTAAGCGGCCCGAATCCGAACGTAACATGGAGGAATACTTAGGTCGGCCGGGGCTTGTGAGCTGCCCGAATCTGAGCTAAGCTATGAACATGTTTAGGTCGGCCGGGGCTTGTAAGCGGCCCGAAACCGAACTAAGCTATGAACACTGTTTAGGTCGGCTGGGGCTTGTGAGCGGCCCGAATCCGACGTAACCTGAGGGAATACTTAGGTCGGCCGAGGCTTGTAAGCTGCCCGAATCCGAGCTAAGCTATGAACACTGTTTAGGTCGGCCGGGGCTTGTGAACGGCCCGAATCTGATGTAACCTGAGGAAATACTTAGGTTGGCGAGGCTTGTGAGCTGCCCGAATCCGAGCTAAGCTTTGAAACATTTTGGGTCAGCCGGGGCTTGTGAGCGGCCCAATCCGAATATCGGTTTAGGAGAATACTTAGGTCGACCGGGCTTGCGAGCTGCCCGAATCCGAGCTAAGCTTTGAAAACATTTTAGGTCGGCCGGGGCTTGTGAGCGGCCCGAATCCGAACATAACCTGGGGGAATACTTAGGTCGGCCGGGGCTGTGAGCTGCCCGAATCCGAGCTAAGTTATGAGCATTTTTTAGGTCGGCCGTAACACGCTATTTTGATTTTAGCTTGGCCCAGTGGACGAAGGGGTTCTGACGTGGATAGATCGGTTGTAGCCGAGAATGGGTCAGATGTTTCTATTTCTCATTACAACCTTTCAAAGGGTTGATCGTATTGTAGATAAAGAAATAAAACACCAGAGTTATGAATGGGGCAAGTTAAAGGGGCGTACCCTACTGGTAGTATATGCGGAGGTTGTCCGAGTTCCACGTCCAGGGGACGGACTTCCCGTCTAGATCCTGGAGTCTGTAGGTACCAGGTCCGACGACTTCCGCTACTTGGTATGGGCCTTCTTCTTCGTCCTCCCTGCCTGAAGGACCACGGACCGCCTCGATGACATTAATGTGACCAGCAACCGGCGGATTAGGAGGAGGGAGAGGTTGTGCTGGGGCTCGGGTCGGTAATCGCCCTCGTTCCTTGGTTCGGGAGCTCCTCTGAAGCGATCCAGCCTGCCCCGCTGGATGAGTCTTTTGATCTCATTTCTGAGCTGCCAGCACTCCTCAATGTTGTGACCGTAGTCGCGGTGATAGCGGCAGTATTTGGTGGGGTCCCTGCGGGCCGCGTTTCCTTGGAGAGGGGGAGGTCGGGGGAGCTGGCGTTCGATCTCCATGAGAATCTCCGCTCTCGGGGCAGTGAGCAGAGTGAAGCGACGGAACCCTCGAGGTGGGCTTCGGGAACGGTCCCTTGGTGGCGGCTACGGGACCCTCTGACGTCGGGGTGGACTCGGTCGGCGGGCAGGTTGGTGCCTGTCAGGGTGCCCGGGCTCTTTCTTCCTTGCTGGCTCGGCTCGGGCGGCTCTCCGTGACTCCTTGACCCTGGCATATTTGTCGGCCAGGGCCATCATGTTAGAGAGGGTCGAGGGGTAGTTGACCTCCATTACTAGGTAAAAGTCGCTCAACTTCGAAACTCCTCCGGCTAAGGCAGACATAGCCACCTCATGATTGAGGTGATCCACCTCCAGTATGGCCTTATTAAAACGGCCTAGATAACTTCTTAAGGACTCCCCCTCTTTCTGCTTAACCTCAGAAAGGGAGTCGGACCTCCGTCGTAGGCGGCGGCTGCTGACGAACTGGCTAATGAAAAGACGGCTCAGTTCATCGAAAGAATCGACGGACCTTGGTTTTAAAGCATTGAACCAAGTCCGGGCAGATCCCCGAAGGGTAGAAGGGAAAGCGCGGCAGAGAACGCGTCTGATGCTCCGTGGAACATCATCATCGATCTGAAGCTGCTGAGATGGTCGTCCGGATTAGAGGAGCCATGATAGGGCTCGATGGCGGGCAGCTTCACATGGGAGGGAATAACTTCCTCCATGATCCCCTTAGAGAAGGGGACACCCGGCTCGCCCTAGGTTGGGGCGGCTGGGCCTGCTTTGCGGCATCCAGCTCCTGTCGCATTTTCCGGAGCTGTTGGCGGATCTCTTCGTCGAAGAGAGCAGAGGGGGCAGGGCAAGGAGGATACTGAGATGGAGTGGAGTCATGGCGAGAATATATCGGAGAGAGGGATCGAGCTCGCCGAGGCCGGGGAAGTTTTGCCGCAGGCTTGCTGGGCTTCCCTGGGATGGCGAGGAGGGTCCGCGATTCCGTGCGGACCGAAAGAAGAGATCGCCGGATGCATGGGGGCCACCTCCTCCTCTAGGGAGCGAGGGATAGGGGCGGCCGGATGGGGGACCTCTGGGCGCCCCTGGATCAGGGTGGCCAGAGCCTGCACCTGCTGGACCAGCAGAGCGAACTAGTCCTGGGACACCGGGGCCGCCGACGGTGAAGGGGTTTCAACAGGCGGCGGTGGAGGCGATACATTGTTCACTGGATCAAGCCTTTGAGAAGCGGCCTGATTCGGACATCGGACACTGCCTTCTTTCGGTTGGCCATGGAGGATTTCTCTCATAGACCAAGAACCTTGTCTCCTGGGTTACATTTTTAGGGATGAGGCCCTTCCTCTAGCGCCAATCTGTGTCGCGAAATCCGCTCCTCGACTCGGGCGCGTCCGGTCTCCTGATCGAGCTCCCTCCTGGGCGGACCTGCAAGGAAGCCTACATGCGGGGGCGCTGGGGGTGGCCCTCCGCGGAAGACCCTTCGACGCTCAAGTCAGTAAGGGACCGACGGGCAACAAGATGAGAGGAGAAGGCTCTCGCTGAAGAGTTCCTCCAGAGAGCTCTGGGCAGAGCAACAATGGCGGAAAAGAGAGCTAAGAGCAGTAGAGTGAGCAAGTGTGCAGAGAGATAGAGAAGAAGGGGAATAGCGTCCGAGAATGCCCGTACCTCAGGGGGTCTGGAATTACAGTATAATAGAGGATCACCTCATAGTTAGGGAGGAGCGTCGTGGGCCCCGAAGGTCGTTGGGATCCGAACCCCAGTTTGTTACGAGTATGGTAGGATTCGTATCCGGTTAGTTAGGGATCAACGGCTGGGAGGCGGGGAGAGCTGGCCGATGGCTCGAGACCTAGGCCACTATTGCAGGTCATAGGCCAATCTTGGTATGATTCCTTGTTTAGAATCTTATTCTGTTATAGTGAATTTGAACTCTCCCGCGCCAGATTCCGCAGAGGTGTTCTAATGCCGTGGTTCAGTATCATGGCTGGCTGAGGCTCGGTGGAGGTAGGTGCCGAGGCACAAGGGGCCAACTTGGATCAGGCAGGGCCGGCCGGGATGGAACGCCGGAGGCCGGCGCTGGAAGCCGACGCTGGAGGCCGTAGCCAAAGGCTGGCGCTAGAGGCCGACGCTGGGCTGGCTCTGGGGGCCGACACTAGAGGCCACAGCCAAAGGCTGGCGCTGGAGGCCGTAGCCAAAGGCTGGCGCTGGAGGCCGGCGCTGGAGGTCGACGCTGGAGGTCGGCTCTAGAGGCCGACGCTGGAGGCCGGTGCTGGAGGCCGACGCGGAGGTCGACGCTGGAGGCCGGCTCTAGAGGTCGACGCTGGAGGTCGGTGCTGGAGGCCGGCGCTGGAGGCCAGCGCTGGAGGCCGGCACTGGAGGCCGGAGCCAAAGGGCGGTGCTGGAGGCTGGCTCTGAAGGCCGGCGCTGGAGGCCGCAGCCAAAGGCTGGCGCTGGAGGCCGACGCTGGAGTCGACGCTGGAGGCCGGAGCCAAAGGGCGGTGCTGGAGGCCGGCGCTGGAGGCCGCAGCCAAGGCCGGCGCTGGAGGCCGACGCTGGAGGCTGGCGCTGGAGGCCGACGCTGGAGGCTGGCTCTGGAGGCCGGCGCTGGAGGCCGCAGCCAGAGGCTGCGCTGGAGGCCGTAGCCAAAGGCTGGCGCTGGAGGCCGGCGCTGGAGGCCGACGCTGGAGGCGTCGGCCTTTGGGGCCGATGGACGATGGTCGATAGCTCGGCTGAGGCCGAGGGGACGGAATAGGTCGGCTGGAGGAGCCGACGGAAGGAGGTTGATAGCTCGGTGGGCCGAGAGATGGGATAGGTCGGTACCTCAAGGACCCCTGGCTCGGTGAGGGGCGGAGCATCTCAATTCATCAACCTATCGTGGCGGGCGTCACTCGATCGAACGGGAATTGAACTAACCTTAGCCGCGTGCAGATTAATGACATGACAATTTTACCCCCAATAGTGCTATATAATAGTAAAATATTAAATAGAATATATTTATTAAAATCTGATATAATAATGGTTTATGATGTTATATATAATATATGTAATAATATGTATGATTTGGTAATATAACCATGCTGGGAATAAGGGGAGGGAGGGTGGCAACTTCGGTCCCCGCTATCAACTGAAATAGAAGATGGTTCGCGCCGTACTTAAGACCCAAGTGAACCTGAGGATTTGGTGAGGAGGGTAGCTGCTTATACTTTCTTGAAATTTTTTTTTTTTATCAGTTCATTAATCGAGACAGATGATGATGATGGGATCATAGGAAAGAGAAATGCATCTCTCGAGCATGAGGTCCATCGTGCTCACGTGAATGGATTTGCCGCATCATCAACCATCAAAAACTTGTGATGCGCATAGAGAATGAATGAACGACTGTTGATTGAATTGCCAAAAGATAAAATTAAGTAGGTCTTAGCTTTCTCTAAGCCCTTATAATCGCTGCCATTTTGTTTAGTGGTCTAAGATAGCATCAGCATTCTCTCAATCTATAACGTTTCGTATTCCTAGGAAGTTCAAAAGTGAATGGCTCGATGGATTAATGCTTAAAAGGAATTTTTCAAAATCTATGGAGATTAATTACCCACTGTGGAATACGCATGGTGACCAGGCCTTGCATGGTAGCGTAAGAAAGTTCTTTATTTTGGACTTTTATTTAGTTTGCTTTACAATTTTGGTAGCTCTCGGTGCTTGATGGTTAAGAATTCAACTGCCAACCTGACTCAGCAGCAACGGAACTTCGACAAGAAAATCTTGACATGTTGATGAACTCTGATAGCTGGTATATTGGAGGAGTACCATGATGTGATTAGTTGACGAAGATGTAGCATTTACCTGATATGTTGCTAATGTTGTTAGGGTTTATAAGAACGTCACCTTCGGCTCATATTTGGGCTTAGCGTCTAAAAATCTGTTTTGAATCTTTCAAGAAAGAAAGAGGAAAAAATAAAGAATGAAAAAAAGAAAGAAAGAGAAAAGAACAAAAAAATTGACTGTTACTTTTACTTAACTTTTCAAAAAAAAAAAAAAATAAGATAAAAATTATAAAATTATTCTTTTTTTTTTCTTAACTTTTCAAATTAAAAGGTAAAAAAATTTAACCTATTGAGGGTGAATGGAAAGAAATAAGTAACCCCATTCTTCTTGGCCTCTTCCTCATGATAAAGGTTTATAAAATTTCTCTTTCGTATCCTTTTTCTCTCTTCAAATTAATATCTATCCAAACGTACCATAAGGTGTGCTAGTTCCCAATCTGCACTGGTATCGGTTCTTAAGACACAGCGTAGTAGCTTTTCCAAGGGTTACTTTTGAGCTGGGAACAGGAAGTAATATCCATGGGACTTACTTACCCAGTCTGATGCACCTGGTTACTTTCCGGCACCGCGCCCCCACAAGTTGGAGACTTGGAGCTTGAATTTATCGAGGCTTAGCCCAAGTTCGATTTGTTCAAATCTTTTTTAAGTCCTGCCAAGATTTCGGCATCGTTGCGAGGGGATTGGTGTTTACAGTTGATAACACAATGGATGCAAAATTCCAACCTACAGAACGTCCAACGTAGGTGGATTTGATCACTCCTTGCAACAAGATTAGGCTCAATTACAGTAACGATAAAAGACATTTGCCACTTGATCCTTGCATGCATCTACAAAATTTCAAAACCCAATCAATAGCACTCGGAGAAACCACTTGATACATGAAATCGATGGTTTAAAATTTAGAACACAAAGAGCAAAGAACTTTGGATCTTTCTTTTGAAAAAAACTCAGATCGAGACCTGTTAGATTGACAATTGGAATGCTTCATTGCAAGTCAATAATCCAACTCAAGCCTAGCGAACGTCAAGTGATTTGTGTGCTCAACTAAGTCGAGCTTTCAAATTACCCCATGAAAGTTTCTTATCTGCATGACACCTGTGTTCTCAGTTCGTCGTATTATATTTATTTTTGTGTACATTTTATTACGGATTTTTTTAATCTTTTTAATAATAACATGCTTTATTTTTTTAATTCTGCGATGCTTAATTTTACTTATTAATTTACCTTTTCTTCCAACGATGGCTTATCAGTCGATTTGGAGGCAAAAGCTGTTCAGACCTATTAGAAATATGAGTTGAGTTTCCCTTGTTCTTAAAATTTCAAGAAATTCAAAAAAAAAAAAAAAAAAAAGCATACTAGATCAGACCTGCCTAAGGTAAGGAGATAGCATGAACAAATTCTGTATTAAAAAAGAAAAAAAGAAAAAAGAAAAAACCTTTAACTAGGAGGAATGCTAAAAATAAATTGAATGAAATAGTGAATCATGATATCCCAAGAGAGTACTATAATCACAGTTTCTTACACATCTCTGAATCATTCAACAGGCAAGACAATAGTCAGCTCAGCAAACAAGAGTTCCGGCAGCCACAAAAACAATGCTTAACCAAACCACAAGGTTCACTTATGATACACCGGCATTCAAGTAATGCATAAATACTTTGCATCACAAAGCCAATTAAGCTGGAATGGCATGCTCACAACCCACTGGAACTGTTCTAATTCTGCGGAGATCCCAAAAGGTCAAGCATCTGCACCTTTTGCCTTGCAATAGCCACGACCATGAAGCCTTGTCCAAATTGTTTTGGACCCTCTCTATTTACATTAATTAAAAGGAAAAAGAAAAAACTCATTTTGGAAGCTGGTCAAGCTGTGAAACATCACCTGCTTGGTTTTCTGGTGAAGTAGGTGGCAGTGGCTGTTGCTGGCCTCCGCTTTCACTGGTTTCAGGATGGAAATTGATGGGGAACTTGGTGACACGGGGCTTGTCAGCCAGGATATTTCTCTGAACTCTATCAATTAAAACCCTAGGTGGTGGTTCTTCTCTTAGCTGTTCATCGTCATAGTCATTGTTCACATAGTATCCTACTCTGATGAACTCCTGCCCTAAATAGGAGCAAGTCAACAGCAGCACTGTGACACCTATGATGTCTTCCTCGCGAATCTTCATTGGGTCTGGTGGATCTGCCTGAAAAGTACAAATTTGCAGACTGTGAGCTCATGCTGTTTAAGCGGATGAAGTTGGTTCATGTCATTCAAGTGGATGAAGTCATCTTAGATATTAATTCAGCATGGTAAAGATCACCTGGAATACAAAGCGGTAGTTCCCAACATTGACAGGACCAACAAGCACACTCTCAAGGAGCTGATCATAGGTCTCATCCTCTGCAGACCCTACATATATCAGCTTCCATTCCAGATCTGAATGGTTCAACAAGAGTACCTTTTGTTAATTCTCAGCAAAGGATATAAGAAAGGATAAACAGAATTTTGTTAGTGAACTGACAAACAGAAATACCAATTATTTCACACAAATAATCACTTTCAGGTAAGGAACTCCTACATGACTGACTATGCTCATTTTGCATAATAGTGTAATGCATTGATGAAAAGGCAAAAAATAATAATAATAATAATAATAATAATAATAAAATAAAACATAAAGGCCACATCTTATTACTGCTTTATACCGTATAAGCTCTGTCATGTATCTCAATAGCAAAAAGTTGAAGAAATTTATAACAAAAAAGAATTTCCCAAGAATCAGAAGTTTCCATCATTACTAACATCAGCATCAGAAACTGCTAATGATAATGCTTGAACAACATGGTATTAAAGAATTTGGGATTTAAAAATCCATATCAATCATGGTACAATAATGGAATTTCTATTAAAACAACAGTGTACTTTGCTGAAATAAGGTCTCATGAGAAAATCAGCACCAGAGACTTTAAATTAGGAAATTGCTATGACTATAATAAGCTAAAAATCTTGCACATTAAGATTTCAAATATCACATAACGAAAGTAAACAAGTCTATTCAACTTATTATTTAGAAATTTGGCTAAAAAAATGATATCCATATTACTTCCTATTGCATTCGAAGCAGAGAAGTGAGACAGCATGTTCAACATGCTGACAGCAGTCATTTATTCATGAAAAACTACAAATTAGATGTGTATATTCTGAAATCTCATTGACTATGCTTATTAGTGTTTTAGGATCATGCCTTGACCTGATTCAATATGATGGAGTAAGTCCAATTTGTATGGTCAAGAAATTCAACCTCATGAATCCATGGTACAATATTGTAACTCTTTAACTTGTAGGTTACCAAAGGAATTTAATTTAGCATCAACAAAATACAACAAAAAATATTATAGATGGTTTGCCCTGGCACTACTAGGTTGAGCGTGGATTCACTTTTTGATAATTCATATATACTTGCATGCTTTTGCTCGATACCTGTCAACTGTAGGTATGGTTGCAATTTACAAACACATCATGTAGGTGCAAAAGCACTACATCTGCTAAGACAAAATTGTGTTGCACATTAATGCAACCAAACTTCATGAGGACTATTTGCTTATGTGAAACTCAACTCGACTCCACTCAACTCATCTAAACTTTTTTCCAACTACATGGGATCGGCTACACAAATCTGCTCCCTTCACTCTGCTCTATTCAAGACTAAGTCGATATTCAAATTATAAATAGTTATATCTTTTTTAATTATTTCTGTCCATGTTAGTTTAGGTCTACCTCTACCTTTATCCTTACCATGGATTGTTAAAAGATCACTCTTTCTAATTGAAGCATGTAAAGGTCTTCGTTGTATATGTGCAAACCAACGTAATTGATTTTTTCTTATTTTATCTTCAATTGGGGCTACTCCTATCATTTCTCTTATATGTGAAACATGGAAGCAAATTATGCAATCTAATGTCATCCTACCATTCTGCAACTATGTAGTAATACCAAGGTTTATTTATCTAAAATTTTAAGATTCTCTATGACGTGACAACAGAACTGAAGCCAGTCCGATGCCTGGACCTAAAAGGTGGCCAATTGAATCCCAAATTCGAAGATCGAATTACAATTTATATTCATTCATGAAAAGTTAGAACCAATATGGATAACTTTTCCAAATTGTGCATAGAATGATGACGTCAATTCTTCTGAGATCTTTAACATCCCGCCCAAAATAGAGCTTCTGGACTCCTATTTAGCAAAACTAGTAGTTTTACTTTCCTTTTTTTAGGTGCACTTACTGTCATACACATGGCTGCACAACAAAGCCCTTCTTCTTCTTAGACTATACAACCCCTTCATACAAAAGGAAATCCTGCTCCAAATGAACCCACATGATTTTCAAGCTAACTTTACTGATATTCCATAAGGACCGACTTCTATGTCTTAGCAAAAAAAGGAACCTACTTTTTTATTGATTGAAGGAATTGATTCATCAGTTCCAAAATAGAAATTTGCCTTCCTCAAAAAGAAGCACTCCTTGAAGTGAAGATGCTAAATTCTTAACCATCCTCCATTACTATCTTCAGCAATTAAGCTTCTGGCTTAAATTCTTAACTGGCAACATTTGCCAGAAGAGATTCTTGACTCATGCAACTACCTTGTTTTCTTTCTCCTGTACAGAAGAGCTATATAAAAAATGGCATGAAACTTTAACACTGAGAACCCAGATAAACAAGTAATTTCAGAGTTCATCAGATGGGTAACTCAATGGTTCGCTTCTAATGGTATAATGATCTATCACCTCAAACAGTATTAACCTTATCACTATCTTCCACCATGATGGGAAATATTATCAGTGCTATCGGGCCTACCTGTTGTTAAAAACATGAAAGATGGAAATTATCATTATTGACAAACAAAGTTAGCTCTAAATTCAAAACGACCATTCAAGAAAATATTTGTGGATATAGAATATTAGTTGGGAAAATGTAGAAGCAAATGAAATCAGTGCATTATCTGATCCTTTTAATCAAGTAGATAGCCAATTCAAATGATCTTAGCATGGAACTAATACTTGCCTCCACCCCTCTATTGAGGGGCCATATGATTCTTAGAATAATAGATCCCCTCATGTTACACTTGCCTACCAGGAAAAAATATTGAGATAAGGAAATAGGAGTTTACTACAAATAAAGGGAACAGGAAGGGTTTTGAAATCTGCGGCAGTCATACATGTCATGGTAAGAAAACTGTTTAGGGTAATAATGTTTCGTAATAATTTGCATTTGTCTGCATGACAATTTCATCATCTCAAGTCCGTGTAACCAGTCCTTGGAGCTGATCACTAATATACATATGATGTGATTAACTTAGAAAACAAGAGGCTGCCATCTCCCTTATAATTGTAGGTCGTTAAACAGAATAAGTTAGTGCATGGCAGATCCAAATTCTTAAATAGGGCAATGTATAAGATGGTGTAAACACTTTCAAAAAGCAAACAATCTTATACTATGACTAGGAATTCTTTGTCTGCTTGTCCCCAGTTGAGGTAAGATTGGTAGTCATTCAACAAAACTGTCTCAATGACACAACAATAACATCAACATCTATAGTATACACATAATTTTATCCTTAAACTCTGAAACTTCAAACTAATATGGTAGTTCACAATTCAAAGTGGTTGGACCGACTAATTCCACTCTATCCATCTAATAAGGATAAAATTGAATAAAATGAGCAGCAGAAAGGAACATATCCCTAAGTATATCTTCCACACTCGTTTGAAAAGATAGTTCTCATCTAACACCACCATCCCCATTCATTCTCCCTTAAATAAGGACTTTTACCTCCTTATCGACTCGCTCTGCTAAAAAGGATGCCATAGCTGGCATGACTTGGAAAGGTCCTTGCTAGATGGACCTCATAAAACTAATCTATGAAGGTTCAATATGTGGTACAAGAAAGAGTTAGAAAAATAGTATTGATGCTGCTGATAACATAGGTCATTTGCAATAATCCATGACCACACCCAAAAAGGCTAGCCAAAAAGTATTATTTAGATACTTTGGCTCTATATAAGTACCCAAGATCCTCCCTATAACAATGCCTACACAGACACTTACATACTCCTCTTAGTTAAGGTTTGTTATTCTTTTCAGTAAGGATCCAAATTTAATAACAAACATCATGACTGGACAAAAATTAGTGACAAAAAAACCCGTGCAACAACATCTCCTAGTCCACATGGCAATGAGGTAGGTCCACGCTAATACAATTGTAATAATTCAGGACCTCAACCAGGAAAAAAAAAAAGCTAGCTTGAATATATTATTTGGATTCCTTTGTCCTGTATAAGTATCTAATATCTCTCTACTGCACAAACCGATATAGGACTAAATATATACCCGCATGAGCTCTCACATCATTTTTTTCTATATAAAAAATTTGTTGTAGGGTATGCAAAATATGCTTTGAATGGTTTAGTTGAATTAACCTTCTGAATTCCTGGGTTATGAATAAAAGTTGAAACCCCTTTTTTTTCCCAACATCCAGATGCCTTCTACCAACTATCAACTACTTCTACTATGATGATGAAACCCATTGATGCACTTGGCTTTGACATACCCCAACAAAGTAATTTGGGCCTAAGTTAACTAATCTGATGGACTACGATCATGAATCTTGATTTTTCAGCACAACATTTAAGTGGTAGTCAAAGGCTAAGATCCATTGAAGGATCAAATGATAAAAGTAGGCTACAGATATCTCAATAGCTTTTCATTTTCCAAATGCCAAAACTAGGTGGAGACACTAAATAAGTATAAATAATTGGAAAACAAGCAAGAAAAGGAAAAAAAAATTAAGGTCATGAGTTCACTTGCATGCTTTAATATTAGGCTAATTGTTGCAAAACGCATAAGTAGATTCCGAAGTGTGTACAAAAGAACATTCAGTTTACTTGTCACTCTAGATGATTCTAATATAACACATTTAGAGGGGCAAAAAACTTCTCTCCTTCTAAACCTAATCTCGTAATTTGGAGAAAAAGTTAAAATTTCAATCTTTCTCTTTTTTTTTCAAAGAAAAAGACTAAATCTCCCTTGCTTCCAAGATTCTAGCTTTCCTCCAATTTCCAATTTCATTCTTATTTTTAGAAAAAAAAAAGAAATAGTCTAGATACTCCTTTAATCTCTCTCTCCTATCCAATCAATTGGTCCACATTCTTTTCTCTTTCTTCTCAATTTTTCAACCCCTAATGATATTTTTGATGGATGTGGTCCCAAAATTCCACCATGTTTAGGCTTTGGTGTCATTTTTATTTTTAATGTCATATTAGAATTAAGAGAAAAATCAAATGAAATACCATAGAAGATCTCAATGCAGATGCTTGAATTTTTGCTTTATCTCTATAAATTTTATTTTATTTTATTAATCAATTTTATTCATTTAATTTATTCTTTGTTTATTTAATTATTTTATATAGTATTTGATTTATATCATCATCATTATTTTTGGCAAAAACTTAAACTAGATTTTTCTTTCCTCTAATTTAGGTTAGATTCTCTCCTTTTGAAAAAAAAAAAAATGAGTTCCCTGTTTTATGGACAAAGCTTCATGATCTCACTATTTCCTAAATTTTGGCCACCTATCTCTATTCCAAGTTTCTACATAATTCATATTTTGAAAAAAGAAAAGGATCCTTATTTCGAGGGTGGACCTTGGCACCATAAAAAAGTTGCTCTAATAGACCTGAATATCATGGGTTTGAAATATGGAAATAGTTTTGTTGCACATGAGATAAAGTTACAAGTGTTAGATCCTTCCAAGATATACAATGGCATAAGCCTCATGAATTGGGACACTTTTGTTCTCCTCTTAATATATTTCTCCTATTACACCAAATCCATCTACATGTGGAATGTGAACACTTGCCATCTGCTGCATGTCTCTCATTTATTTATTTCTTTCATTCTATAATTGATTTTTATATTTAATTTTTTTATTTAACGTAATTAGCCAACCCCAACTAATTTGGGTTTAAGACTTTGTTATTGTTGTTGTTGTATTTATTTTTAATAAAATAATTTTTACCATGCTTCTATTTGTATCATTATCCTTTAATGTGCACTTTACATAACTAGTTGTTAGTACATATGTATATACAAGTCCGGTAATGTCGAGCTAGATTGGGCCAAGAAGGTACCTACCCTATTTCAATCCATTCACATTTTAGGGTTAGATTGGGTTAGAGTTAGGTCTTCTTTTAAAAATGAAGTATCAAAACCTCAAATCTTGATCCAAATAGTGCTTAGATGCAGATGCAATCCAAATAAATATTAAATATGAGGTCAGTTGATATTTGGCCAGGGTTCAGATCAGATCTTGGGGAGATCCAATCCATTTGCAGATCCAGCCCACTTGCAGCGCGATCTTCAATTCCACCAATACTATCACCTATCCTTTTATTGCTTGCACTTTAATATATCAATTTTCATGAGATGCACAACCAACCAGCCATATGTCATCTATAGATTAAGTTTTATATTTTTATGTGGACATTTGCTGACATGTTCTTGAAGTTTAGGTGCCAATAAAACTCTAATTGAACTATTAGAAATGTGATATTATCCTCTCTTTATGTGAAAAGTTGATAATAAATAAATCATGATCATGAAGAGTATTCTAATAGAAAAGTCCAAGTCTATGCTTCTTCCTTTTCCTTTATTGAGATGCACAAGTGTTCGATATGGGTGGATGGATTCAGAAAAAGAAGAGTCTGACGGTATGCACTCGAAATTTGTTTACTTAATCTACATATCTCAAGTTATAGGCCAGAATGGGAAGCTTTGGATGGTGTCAGTCCCAAAAATTAGGGTAAATGATGTGAAGATCTAAGAAAAAATAAAAGAAGCCTTTTGATTTACTTTTAGAGGCACCTTAAATTGTTTCAGATATGAGGACATATTTTTTAATAATTCAAAGTATAGAAGAAAAAAGTAAGAGGAGGAAAGAAGCACAGCATTGTTTTTTTTTTGACCAGAATGGCAATGTCAATGGCCCAATGTATTTTAAAGGAGTTTGGTGCAACTCTTTAATGGGCTTTAGGCTGCCGACCACCTCTTGCAAGCAACATCAATCCTACTATAACTGCCAATGGTGATATAACACATCAGTACACTGGAGATTAGAAGATATTAGCTGAGAACAATCTGCTTCAACCTAGGAACCATTAATATAATCTAAATAATTATGACCTACACAACCTCATAACCAATCCGATCTCATGTATCTCCACCAATATGCTTGTGCTATACATGTTCAAGATGTTTTCAATCTGTTCCTAAATACCTATACAATCAGTGACGCACATTGTTGAGCATTTGGCCAAAAGTTCTTTTTGTTGTTGGACCTAAAGAGATTCAACATATTTGTTGGCCCATTATGGAGAACTCTCATCAATCGCTATCTCATTGCTGTTGGTAATGTTATATTGTTACTGTGTAATTTACTTTACTGATTCAATTAGGTAATCATTGGTGAGCATGATTAATAGGAGCCTGCACTTTAGGAAATGCACGTGCAGTGCTCATGATGCCTTGAATTGATTATACTAATTTTTTGTTTTGACAGATAGAAGGAACGAAAAAAATGGAAAACAGGAGTGAAATTATCGATTATAGAGCCATTCCTTAACAGAGTTCGGAGTCCCAAACTGCAAAAGGAAAAAGAGGCATGTGAATTTTTTATGGTGGTGAAGTCTGGGTAGTGGATTAGTGTTGAGTTCTGCAACAGCATGAATAAGAAGAAATGAATAGTTTATAAGGATAGCAACAGTTATAAGAGGTAGTATATTTAGAACTTCAATTTTTCTTTCCAATGATCTTTCAATCTAAAGTGCACATCACTGTATCTCACGAATCAAGAACCTCCTTGGTTACAAACAAGCCATATCTGGTAAACATAGTGCACATACAACAGCATAACAGTATAAAAACATGAAGGCAGCATTAAGAGAACTGCAAATCTATTGTACAGCCACAGTTTTGATATGCATGGAATATTGTGATCAATACACTCTACTGCAGAACTCATAATAACTGAGGCCAAGAAGTGACAAACTTGCCACATATCAAGGATAAGTATTGTTCTCGTGCAGCCTCAGTCCTCAGTATAAGGCATATCTTAAAGTAAGATTCAACACACAGTGATAAATTTGATCCGTGCATCATATAAAAAATTGAGTTGCAATATCGAATTAATAATGGTTGAGTTACTAGGTTTTCACTTTTATAAACTCAGGTATGATCTTGCACGATTTGGGAGCTATGCATTCATCAACAATTGCTGGAAGCAGCCTAGGGTTATAATTTAAGAAAGAAAATTATATTACCAGGTTTTGATATCATTACAGAACGATGCCATCGAAGTAGCCAGACACTTCTCCTTTCCCTGCCCCCCAATTGCTGTTTATTTTTTAGTTTATTGGCCATTGCTTCAATCGGGCGCTGAAAGCAGCTTATTGGCCACATAAATTCATCCAACCTTCTTCTTCACCTTTTTGTTCATATAATCTTCCCAAATTTTTGACTTACCAGAGCTCAAATAGCGAATCAAAACCAATAACGCATCAACGTCCAAAACCCTAATATTTCAACCCGACTGAAAAACCCTAAAAGAAACATCTTCCCAAAACCAGCCACAAAAAAAAGGGACCAAAACCACATATTAGAATCGCATCCCATGCAAAAATCCAGACCATAGAGCGAGAGAGAGAGAGATTTGAACAAAGCATACCATCTTCAAGAGGAACCAAGCACTCGTACGAGATCTCGAACTGGAAAGGTTGGAGGAACGCCGCCGGATTGTCCAGTACGGTGACGTTGGTGATGTTCACAGCGCTCATAGTCACCTCGCCCCGCGAACGTAATCGATTCGATCGCAAAACCTAGACCTCAGCGCCCGCCCATCTATCGGCCAAGAACCCTAAGCAGCGGATCAATCGAGGCGCGGAGAGAATGCGAGAGCTCGAAGGAGAGAATGGACTGAGAATAGAACGGAAAGAGAAAAGGCTTCTTTCAAGTGTTTTCCCCGGGAGGATGGGCGTCGGCGAGTCGCCGTGATGCAACGATGTGAAGGAATGGAAGGGATGGGCTTTTCCCGGGGGCAACCGGAAGGGGGAGGGAGGCTACTGGAAGTAGCTGGTTTTGCCGAGGGGGATGGCGGGGACGAGGTTGGCGGGAGATTTTTGAACGGACCTTGGGTGGGTGCAACAATGGTGGTTGGAACAGAGGAGTGGAAGAATTTAGACACGCGAATGCATCTCTAAGTTGGGAAGAAGGGAATTGCATGTAGCCCAAAGAAAAACGAAAAAAAAAAAAAAGGAGACCAGGGGAGTAAGGGGAAATAAGTAATTTTAACTTCACGTGAATGAAGGCATCTGAATCTAAATAGCAAACTGCGCTCAAGGATTCTGATATCAGAATGGCAACCATTGCTTGCCTCGAGTCGATTATCACTATACGAGGTGGAGCGTCCCATCTTGAGTGCCTAGAATATAGTGTCCCGCTCTAGTGTCTGGGTTAAGGTATAAATAAGTCGGCGGCTCGTTATCGTAGAGTTCTATAGTTTGAAGTTAGGCAGCGTTTGATACTTTAAAAGTTATTTTAAATAAATATATAAGATAATATTTATTTAAAAAATAATTAAAAATAATTATTTTTTTAAAATTATAAGTCTGTCATTAAAAATAATTTTAGTTATTCCTAAATTTTTTAGAAAATAAGTTTAGGAAATAGCCTATGGTTAAACATGAATTATCCCCTCTCTGATTAAACTTTTTCAAATCTATCCCATGTAACTATAGCATTTGAGAATAAAAAAATATTCAAAAAATATCCCCTTATCCCCCATATCAAACACTGCTTAAGCATTTGTTTTGGTGATTTGCATGTATTTCTATCCCACATTCCATTCCAGCTGTGGAATGCCAATGTTGTCATCAAATCAGATGGGTAGGCTGAGTCTGAGGCGACCTATATACCAAGACCAGTCCATTATGGTCCCATTGCGCGTGAGCGGTTTGGGGACCCCTCATGAGATTCTTAGTACTTAATGTAATGAAAGGCTTAGACTTCCGTTGAGGAAGGCTTGGACTTCCATACCATTGGATTACAATTAGTGAAAGGTAACAACCCTGAGCTCATTTTGTAATAATGGAAGACTAAGTGTTAGTCCCAGAGTCGTCTGCATCTCTTTTAAGCTATTTCAAGTGTTGATTTTGTTGATTATACTTCATTGTGGCTCCTTGACAGATTCTATTGGAATGGGTTGAGCTTTTGGAAGAGTTTGGCTGTTATTTGCCATAAGACAATTTTGACTGTATATTTAACATGTTCATATGCAGAAAATATAACAAGTCAAAAAAAAATCTCAGATAAGAAACAAGAACAGGTGCCCTTTATTTTGTTCTTCGCCAATGATAAACGCATGAACAACCGAACAGGTAGCCGCTAAAATGCTTTTCCCTATGCGTAGAAAATTTTTGCTCAAATTGTCACCAAACAGCATCAGTTTAGTGATGCATGATTCAAAATTGACAGGACGAAGCCCTTGAGAATAACATTTAATTCTGCCCTTTTCAGGCATCTAACAAACACAATACAAGGATCCAGAAAAATCAGGATGCAGTCATGACCAGAGACTGGATTTTTCGGCAAATTATTCAAATTAATGGAAGACTCGGATCATTCTTCCAGAGGCAAAGATTATCAGGAGCCAATGAACAAGTTCAGTTAATACGCCAATAAATTCACGGACCATTCTCACTGAAATTAAGACTAAACTATCATAAATATCAATTACACGTAAAATTTGGTAATACAGTAACCTAGAAGCAATCTGATTGCACAGGAAGTCACACCTTCAATATTCTATTACGTTAATGAAAGAAGCTTTGTCTACCACAAAGTCAGCATTATGCGCATGGATACATACATTTTGCATGAAATTATAAATAAACATTTGGAACCCACAGATGCACACCGAATCACTAATTTGGGGAGAGAAAATGGACTCGAGCAAGAGCATACTCCTTCCCTGCCACCCAAACACCAGTCTGCGACCACTGCACGTCTTCCCAATCCACGTTCTCCTCCAATACCTGCACCGGGGAAACAGTAAGAAAAGACCATCACAAGCGTATAATAGTATTGCTCTTTACGGAGAGATAATATGATGCCATCCTAACCAAGGAACATTTTTACTTTGGCCAACTTTCCAAAATTTAGGTTATGTCCATAAAATCTAAAAGAACCAGGCTGACGGGTTATTACATGGATGAACAATTGAGGAATGCTACAATCTGAACTAACAGCCTATTACACGTACGTCTCCAGAAAAGCCTATGATTTTTAACAGAAAATGCGTGGGTGCAACAGCAACTGACCCCCGCCACCATTCTTTTTTGGTTTTAACTTGATGTTCAAGTGGAGCTCCACGCCAAAGCCAGCTAAACATTACAAGAAACTATCAGATATAGACCAAACGACAGCTAAACAGCAGGAGTAGTTGCCGCTGCAGAGCAACAAAACTTTGACAAGGGGTTAGTGACCGTGGACAAAAACCCATAAATGGAGAACTCTAATATCTCATTTCAATTCAAAGCAAACTTGATTCCCCATGGTTGATAAAATGATAAACTAACTAAAGTGCAATAGTTGCTTAAGAGAGCACAAAATTAACGTCGATCCAGAAAAAGGTTTCCAAATTTTATCCAAATAGCGGCTAAATGTTGAGTCCAAAACATAGTTGTGATTTCGCCCTGAACTAGCCATCATATAAACAGTTAACTTCATTCAACAAAATGTACCAAAAGGACTTATTAAGCAGTTTTCTCAATAAAGGGGAACCAGCCACCTACCTCCACATGCTCCATAGGTAATGGGATTCCAATGGAACGCATAGTTTTCTCAGGAACAATTTTCTTACAGCGAGACCACCGGAACACATCAATAACATTTTCACGGTCTGTCGAATTTCTGTCCCCGTTTTGGACATGAGAGTTATGAATTTGAGGCTTCTCCTGCTCTGACTCTGGTGCTTGAGATGAATTTGGCATTGCTCCATTACAAACAGCCTTCTCTCCATTGAAGCATAACTCATACCTGCAAGGGGAAAAAATCAGGGGAAAAAAACAAAGGACCTAGTTCAAAATAGTGATAATTCTAATACAGCAACATGCAGTCCCAGATTTATAAATGCATCAATTTACTTCTCAAACCCCAAATACACACGCACACACAATCACCAACATAACAAGAGACTGGTATCCTCAACATTCAACAACTTGCTTTATTGAAATACATTGGCAAATAGCACAATTCCTTGACCAACAAATATGATACAGATTTCAAGTTAAAACACAAAGAATGGGAAGACAGCTCTCATAAGCCTCAAGGGACATCATCATGAGCCTCAAGTTTTTCTTATCCAACAACATAAAGAATGGAATGCCCACCCAATTAGGCTGCCCTCACTCCTCTCAGTTTCAGCTCATCATTCCCCATGAGAGTCTTTTTTTGAACCTTTTCAACCCCTGTTTTATGAAACTTTTTTGTGCGAACTTTCTCCCTCAACAAATATTACATCTCTAAACCACGGAATACATCATATATGGCATCAATATGAAGCCATGGTTAACCATCCAACCAAAGCAAACCTAAAAAATGTAATATCAATAGAAAGTTGCATCAGACATCCTCACTTTTGACAACTTAAGGAACGCTCTCAGCAAGCATATAGACTTCATAGCCAAACTTACTACTGGAATTGTATTTCAAATGGAAAATATAAGGTGTGGAAATCCCTATGTAAACCCGTAGGTTACATTTCCAAGTATTATAATATCTAGATGTCATTATTACATCACTTTATGCTTGACAAAGATTTCTATAAATATCAATGGCATCTATGACTTATAAATTGTAGAGATTTTTTCATAATTTAACCTAACCCAATATTCTTTTTTCATAATCGCAATGAGTGAACCTTGGCAATCATTTTGATTAGTTAATTCAAGTTGATTGAAGCAGAACACAAGATAATCACCATACACTGGACGATTCCTAGTACTAAAAGGGCTGACCTACACTGATGACCTAATGATAGTCTAACATAATCATCATTCACAGGATGATCTCTAGTACTACCTGGACTAGTGTTATATTAACTCTCTGTTCTTGAGAAGAAACAGTGGCCAGATAATATTAGAGAACGATGAAAAGTTCCCTTAAGATGTATTTTTTCAAAAAGGGATAATTATATCAGGAGTAGATGAATTTATTTGGGGTTTTCGGTTTGAGTCCTTAACTATTTCTTTTTGTCAATTGAACAAACCCAACTCATATATGTTTTTCAATTAAGTATATTTTTGACAACCGTTAACGATCACTTAATGGCCGTCAATCATGGCTCAAGTATTTTTTTTTTTTCAATTGAGTATACGAACTTATAAAAGCTTTTCAATTGAGTACACCGACATATAAAAAAAATTAATCAAGTACAAAAAATGTGAGCAAGAGAATTATAGGAGCTATTCATTGACACCCCTTCAATATCTAACTATATGTATGACAAAGCTAGATAGCCTTTTGCAAAGTCACACGGTCTTCGAGAGAGGACAAATTTTTTTTTTTTGTTCAGAAATATGTTAGTAACGCATAAAAAAGTCTACAATATAAAAAAAGCATGTACTTAAAGTATAATTTTGTTATTAATTCATTTACCATTAGTTGAGCAATTGAAAGACTCAATTGAAAAAATAATTTGTTATTAATTCATTTACCATTTTGTTATTAATTCATAAAGTATATAAACTTACATAAGTTGGTTTACTTAATTAAAAAACTAAAATAGCATAAAGACTCAATTGAAAACCCCAAATAAGTTCATGTACTCTAAGTGTAATTATGCCGTTGCAAAAGCAAAAGGGATATAGAGGCTCAATACGCACCCAGGATGCTGTCAACCAACCAACAATTAAAAAATAAAAAGTAATGTACAATACAGAAGTGATTCACCACTGTTTAGTGTCCACTTTAACAATAAGCACAATAGATAATTACAAACAGTTAGGATGATTGTTCAAAAAATAAAATAAATCAAACAAAAAAAATGCAAAATGCAGACAACTTCTCAAGGTAAATAGAACTCCATATAAATAACATACCTATTGAAATGTGTTTCCAGGTATAGAACTTCACCCTTCTTCAGCCGTGCTGAAGTATAGAGAGGCTTCTTTAGCCCCTTATCAGCAACTATGCTTATACTGTATTTCAGCCTGAAGAAATAATGGCAGAGAGAAGAAACCAAAAGCCATCTCATCATATAAAATGCATTGAATAGACTCCCTGTGTGAATCTCAGCAAAATTGCTACAACAATGTTGACAAAAAGCCAGCAACTCATTGTAAAGAACCAAACTGGAAAACTTTGAAAACAATTAAATCTAAAACGATGGCATCATGTCGACTTCAGAATGAAACAACCACAGGACTTATGTAAATTAAATTTTTTTAAAAAAAGCAATCCATGAATGGACATCATCTAAAATTTCTAAAGATATAATATAATCTTGTAATTTTTTACCTTGCCCAATATCATTAAGTTTCTTTGATATAGTTCCGTAAATTCCAACTGACATAACTCTAGATACTCAACACGGGTTTCTCTTGGTACTTTTCCAATGGAACGGCAATCAGAAAAGAAAATAAAACAAAAGGTCATAGGCATCTATTTTTAAAAGTTCAAAAATATCAGAAGTTGAAAACAAGCATGAGACCATCAAGCTTCTAAAATTACAATTCATAGGTGATAGCGTATTAGCAGGATGAGATATTTAATTATTTTTGGGCAGAAAGTATAATAATAACTGAAGGGTATCAAATTGTTGAGGCAAATCCTCACTAACTGGTAGTAATAGAGTTAAATAACTGTTGTAAACTCATGTATTAGTTTATTATTTGTTTATTATGAAAGAATTTACATGGAAACACAGCAAATTTAACAAATAAAAAATGATAATTATGTCAAATGTCAGTAGATGAGAATATTTCTTGCATCATGGTTGACGACAAACAGATAAACCAAAAGCAGAAAAAAAAAAACGTATTCTTATGTCTACATGAATTTTTCCCATACCAATTTCAAGAAACAAATACACATTTAGACATTTCAAGCATCTGAAACCAAACAAGCACAGGTATAATGTAATGTCCCATAAAAGTTTTTAGGTGAGATTAAATATTACCATGGTTCATTGCAGAGATTGTACTGAATTGTGACTTCACGGACAAATCTTTGTTGACGCAACGCATTCTACAGCAAATGCCATGTAATATTTCTTCAATCCATACAAATTGCTTTTTTTTCTAATGCTAACATAATAATAATAATAAATAATAATAATAATAATAATAATAATACTGCAGCAAATATGAGAGATGCTAGTCTAAAAGTAAATATCAATCGAGAAAAAAAATGAAATAAGGCAATATGGCTCACAACAACCTTTGGTTGTGACAGAATGATACAGATGATCAATTAGCTATATCACTCTCATTACTTCACACATGATATAGGATCCAATGCCAACAAGTAGACAGAGAAGATTAAGGTGTTGGCTCGTATGTTTTCCATATATGTTCTATTTAGAGGCATCGTATAGTAATTATCCATTAAAAGCATCAATCCTCATGTAAGAAAACATCATGCACTTTGAAAAATATCCATTTGTTGAAGATCTAAGCATGAAGTTCTTTTAATGTCAGAGTGGTGTGCTTATTAGTGCCATACAAAACACAAATACTGGAGTCTAAGATATGGCACCAAACCTTCAGATTTAGTAATGTTTGGATGTAATGAAATTCAAAGGCTTTAAGATATGAGAGTACCCCTTTTTTCCTTTTTGGGGGGGGGGGGGGGGGGCACCCATACCATAATTACCTAGATCCAAATACGTCAGATGTACCCCATAAGATTCAAACCTGGAACCTCATGGCTGCTGAGCAGAAGGGTATGACCAAAGCAACAAGCCCCAATTAATATTTAAAAGTTGGGTAACCTAGAACCACTTGATTTCAGAATACCTTAATATTTGAAAGTTGTTATTTTGATCAAAGCCTTAAATCTAGATCTGTGTTCTTATGCAAGAAAGATGACCTTTTATCCCAATTGAATCTGAACTTTTCTTATTGTTATTGAATTCAAAATGAAAGGAAGTTCCCTTTCTATATTAATATTTAAATAGAAAGTATTTACTTAATGATATTCATGTAATAAGGTTTGTTTCTGGGCTTAGTCACCAAATGAACTGACCTACAATGCCCATAAAGAAGGGCGATTGAAACAGCCAAATAGAAAGGAAAAGAGAGCTAGTAAGTTTCCAGGGGAAAGAGGGGGGATTGAACCATGATTTTGTAGGCTTCATTTGTCCTGCATTATAAGTAATTCTTCCATGCATTTTGAAATTAAGAGTTCTTATGCTTTTTTGAAACTTAAAATCGACTTCAGGTTTTGGTATGGTTTTAGATATCTGAAAGCTTGTTTAGTTTCCAGAGTTCAGGGTTTCTCGTTACATTTCAGAGCCTAATAATTAGCTTCAAATACATGAAGCCGTTACAAGTTCAGAAACTATAACTAGCTAAAAGTTTCTGACTTATTCTTATATGGGAATCTGAACCTACGTTGATTTAAACCCATGTTTTAAATTTCTGACCAAAATATTTTATCATGAGTTTTCAGGTTTGACATTTTTGAACTTGTATTTACATGCTCTGAATAAAAACATACATCAGTTGCGCATACGAGTGCTTGTTTTTACATTGGTGCCTTCTAATTAAAAAATAAAAATAAAAATAACAATGTAAATTTTTGTTTAGTCTGGAAATAATACAGTACGTGTGATATTTATATCTCTCAAGAAAGGTAGTATATTTCGATTCCAACTGAATTATCTACAAGGACACGGATAAACCTCTAATCAAGTAGCATATTTGGGACCCCAATCAATGATGAAACATATGCAGAACTCTGCCATGTGGTATATTTCAGCCTATGAATAACTGATGATTGATATAAGTGGACCTCTGCTTATATGCTAATTTTGGGTCTCAATCCAATGATCGATAGAGATAATATATTGACCTCTAAATAAGTGGTATATTTCAGAAATCATATGATTATGGATGAAGCCATATTTACACTGAGGATGTCGGTGGCCTTGTCCATGTTATCAGAAGAATATATGCAACATTATCTGCTTTAGCAATGGAGATACGTGGTCTTGAAAAACTGGGACTTTTATAACAAAACGTGAGCCTTTGTGAATTATCTCAGCTGTTTTCACAAATTAAATAAGATCCACTTTTTCAGTGTCACATTTCATTTTAGAAATCCTGACTTTAGTAAGTCACTAGAAAATCATTTGGTTGAAGTACTGCTTTGAGATTTTCAATATTATTTTTTGCATGGTAAGCGTTCAAACTATATGTTCCAAATTCATTTGTTTCTTGTGGGAACTCAAATACTTTCAACCACAGTGAAGATTACATATAGATATATCTGGCTCATTCAACTGTTATGAAACCCTTTCAGAGTGAACACTGACATTTGGGGTTGACATTCTGAAGAAAGTTGACTCACTGACTAGGGTTGCCTCTTGGGTTTGGTGATAGATGAGACAATTCTGACACCTTAGTGTTATTGTATTGTTACATGTTGCCAAGCAACTTTGTAAAGGTATACCACTGTATCAGATGTGCATATGGAAGATACCTAAGACTTATAGTTGTGTAACACCCTTTTACTTGCAAACAATTGTGTTTAAAAATGACCTACTTTTGATGTTACTTTTGCAGCCATTACAAAAGTCAATCCCTAAGATTCAACAAGGTTTGAACTTTGGGAGTTGACAATTTTATAACAGACATAATCGCATGAAAACAGTCTGAAATTCATAATATGGCTAAAACATGCCCAGCAGTAAAAAGAAACACGCAAAAGGGAAAAATCTGAAAACATAAGGCATTCCATGCTATTACCGAAGCAGCAGCTCTTGTTGTCATTGTGCGTTCAACAGATACAGGAGCCAGAGTGGGTTCCACTGCTGATGTATGGGTAAGACGAGGCTCAAGATCAATTGTCCCACCACCTTTCTGTTGCATAAAATAAAATTGAGCCAAAGAAATATGAGATGTATTATATAACAAAAATTTGTCAGAATAGTTCCAGCTTTTGCAATAGGAAGTGAAGATCAAAAGAAAACAAATCATGAACAGCATGACATTAGACCCTAATTTGTGCACTTAAATGACAAGATTAGACAGTAGGTCATCTGAAAATAACAATTTACAAAAGAGGCATTTCAGGTATTGGATACTCCAAGTGTGTCTAGGTAACAAATAATAGTAGATGTTTACTACCTTCACAATGCAACACCGCTCTACACGGAAACTGCAGCCAATTCCAGCCCCCCAGGCACGTGAACGAACATTATTTCTTAAGGTTGAAGTGTAGCCTGAACAAATGTTAAGAAAATAAATCCCGCGAACATACAAATAATATAGTTTTATCAAGGGAAAAAAGTTGTCTACATCAAGCAACAAAGAATTGACTGCTTGTTCACCTGGAGTGGTTCCACAAAAATCAATGGTACCTCCAGAGAATAATCAAGCTAAAATATCAAGTTTATCTTTTAAAATTATATTAAGGAACATTATCAAAACATGAAAAAAGGCAGGCTTAAAAATTAAGTGAACTGATAAGGTGGACAATAATGAATAGTCATTCATAATCATACATGCTTCAACTGGCATGTGCAGCAAGCAGGGCATCTTGGAAAAGTGAATAGTTCTTGCTTTTTTGTAGTGCTCTATGATCAAGAGAGAAAAAAGCAGCTGATAATATCAGAATAAACTTCCATAATGAGACAGAAGTAGATTAATAATCATCATAAACAACCGTCGGATTATGCAGGCCCCACACCAAGGATCAGCAGGTCCTATATATTAAAGGGCACATGCAACACATGAAACATTAAAATAACGGCTTTCACCGTTGCATGTTTCATGCAAGTCACTCATTGCTTTAGACAACTTTTAGAAAGGTGCCTTTTCAAAGCAAACACAATCCAGAGACGTTTTGAATACTTGGATTAAAGATCAAGTTGCCATGGCAATCTGGAAACAGCTTTCTTACACAAACAGTCCAAGGTTCATATGAAGTAGCATATACCAAGATGGAGGTCAGGCTGAAAATTGTTTCAGTCCATGATGCCTGATAAATAAACAAACTAACTTAAAAGTTCATATTGGAGCTAACTATCACCTAAAGGCACCAAGCTGAGATACATCTACATCAATTCTATTAGTTGGATTATCCCAGAGGAAGGGCAGGCAGTATCATTGCAAATTTCGCTGTCGCATATAGCATTAAATCAATGCAATAACTCAGAGGAAGGTTGGATTGCCCAGGAAAGGTTTGTTCATCTAATTACACACAAGGTACTCGAGCATAGAAACAAGTAAAACTCAAAAATCATTGCAAAGTGTAACATTTAAGAACATAGCTATTTTGGTCTGGTTCAAGCTAAATAGATCAATTTGTTCCATCTCTCATAATTGCATGTCCACATTGCAGTCCTCATCAGATCATAATAGGTCATCACTCATGATAGTATTTAGACAACACTAACTTCAATTGATAAGCTAAAAATTATTCCTTAATTCCACCAAAATTAAGGTCAAATGGGTTATAGAATGCAAAATTCAGGGATACTTGTACAGATTGGAATTTGACAATAAAGCAATCTTTCGGTTTGCTTCAAGCTAACTAGATCAAATTCTTTCCCTTATCATAATTGCAAGTTGAAATGTCAGTTCCAATATTAAGTAAAGACAAATAGTTGCTGATTAAAAAGCTAAAATATATTTTCTACATTCCATAAGATGTAAAATTAAAGTGTTTAAATGCCTTCTGAAAGATGCAGCTGTCCGTCCAAATCTTTTACATAGGGAACCACCATAACTGTCAGAAAAAAAATGCAGAGCCTATGCAAAAACATTGTTACTTATTTCAAATATGCAATATGGATTTTCTAAAATTGGCCATAGATCAATTGATAACTCACAATTTGTATGCACAGTGCGAACCACAATATGTATAAGAATAACCATCCATCCAACTTGCCGCAAATCTTAAAAATAATAAGCAACACAGCAGCCATGCGATTGGACATTCCATATCAAAAGCTTGCTTAATTGCATTCGTTGTTGAAAAACACAGAAGTTCCTAAACACGATCCACTATTCTACCTAGAAAATTGTGCTTGCAGCTTATATAAGGATCAGAATAGAAAAAGAGGGACAAGTACTTGATTAGCTAGTGATCCAAAAATTAGCTCCTATTATTGCTTCAAACATCACTGAGAAACCATATGATAAAGAAAGAATGCATTTCATTCTGTGATAGCATATCATTCATAAATAGCAATATAATAAAGTTTCACAGAAAAGGCAAGGCATTAAAGTCAGAAAAAACCACTTTCATTCTAAGTCGATAAAAAATTCCAATAATCAAAATACTATCCCAGGTAAATCAATAAGATGTATGTAATGCACATAAAGCCACAGAGCTCTGTTGATGCACAGTTGAAGGCATTAACATCTCCCAACATCCATAACATACAAAAAATAATAAATATATAAATATTGTTGAAATTGTGAACTTACCATCTTGTGGTGGCAGAATTCGAACTGTTGCACGTAACTCTTGAATGGCAGGTGGGGGAGGGGATGATGTTGGGCAGCAGTAACCAGTGTGCATGAGAACTGAACAATAAGAACCATATAAGAACATCATTTTAAGGAGGAGAACAAGGCCACAAATAGCATGCATAAGAAAATAGATACCAGCAACTAGATCTGAGTCATTTGTATATATATCTGTTCCCCATAGCTGGGCACCTTTGACCTGCAGATGCAGCTGTTAATAACCCCCTAAAAACCATATATTTCAAAACAAGAAACTTAAAAATAACCATAGTGATGTGTTACGAGTTAATAATTGGTGTATTATTTTAAGATCTGCAAAACACATGCACAAAAGCAGAGCCATGAACCTTCAACCACAAAATTTTCTTTTGGGATGTACTTTTGAATAAAAATAACACTTCAATAACAGTAGATTCATCAATTCCTATAATTCCGATCACAGAAATTAGACCTCTATATTTCTCATTATAAAGTGTACGCAGACACAGTAGATATCCTTAAATATGTGTAAGTATATATGGACATAAAAAATTTGTGCATTTATTTATTGTTGGATTAACAATACACCTCCTGTTAAGTGGCATAAAACAAAGAACTTTGGTACATCTGTTGGCATTAGGTTAGCACCTGTTATAATTACAACTACTTCATTTTGCAGGGCTTTCCTTACGGTTAAGACTTAAGCCCTACAAAAGATGCCTTATAACTTATAAGTGGATAAAGTAATTAATATTTTCTTTATTGTTGTATTGATGGGCCTAACTTTAAGGAAGTTTCTAGAAAATATTTGTGTCATCATTATTCTACCATTTAAAGCAAGTTGCCACAATCATTTTCGTGCATAATTTACAAGTTAAAATAAATATCACTAAGAATTCAATGGAACACTGAAAGCTTCTAGATCAGAATGACAACAAAAATAATCTTTCCCAAATCAATTAGTACTCACTTGATGGTTTGTAGAAGTAACATATTCTGCAGGTATTCGGATTTCCAAAGTTGGACCATTCTGCAAGCTTTCATCATTTTTGGTATCTTGAGATGCTTCAAATTCTTTCCAAGATTTTAAAAGTTCTTGCATGCATTCACCAGCTTTATAAACAATTGCAGATACTTCAGATTTACCTGCAGTATAAGGAAAACCAATTACCAAAAACAAAGGAGACAACAGAATGCTGTCAAAGCATAAATAAGTAATCCATGTAGTTTATTCTCAAAAACAACCATTGAAACTTAGGGAAGCTCAAAGCGCCTTGCATGCATTGTTCGACATAAGTAAACCAATTAAAATCTCCCCTTTTCTTTACCACATTTTTTCCCAATCAATAAAGTTAATCAAAACAAAAACAATTAATCCAGGTTTGGTTGCATCTATTAAGGACCCAGACAAAAGGTCCAAATTTAGGTGTAATGGCATTGATTTGTGTGTATCCTTCAGGTCAAAGTTGACGGATTCAGGTTGCATGTCTAACACTGAATCCACAAACCAGACGGATTTAACTGGAATTGAAATCACAACTTAAGCAGTCAGCTTAATACTCAGGGAGGTAAGTTCTAACTAAATCGTTCAATTACGTTCTATTGCAGCCACTTCATAAAAAATGGCACAAATATCAAAAGCACCACCTAAGCGCCTAGGCACTTGGGCCCTGTTTGGGATAGATGTGTGCTTAGGCCCTCTTTTGGAACAGCTGTTGAGGCCTAGCTGTTGAGAAACAACTACCTTACATGGCTCCCCCCCCCCCCCAAAAAAAAAAAAAAAACACAAAAAAAGAGAGAAAAAATCACACACACATCCATACTTTTTTCATACTTTTACACTTTAAGTTCCAAGAAATATGTGCGAATGATTCTTGATAGGGTGATGCGTAATGCACGGTTGCAGACCAGAATAATCCATAAGTTCTCACCAAAAGGAAAGTTCACTGAGATGTCAGGCAGCCTCTCAGTACTACAATTATATGTTGTTCTTGCTATCCTAATAACTAAAAGCATGTATAACCAAAATAAAATAAAATAAACATCATGGCACCATGATTAAAGCTTAGTAAGACACTTTAAGAGACAAGGGGATCCATTGATCTTTTATCAACAACAACTACTCTATGGGGTCCTAATTCTGCCAACATCCAACTTGATGGTTAGGGACATGGATAAATGCGTCTCTGATCATCTTTTGTGTCATCCAACTTATGTCAGGTTAGAACAGCATCATCTAGTAAAAGTGTCACCTGAACAGATGATTTCAACATTGCCAACTAGCACAGGCAAGCCCGCGCAATAGCCTAGCCATGTCACCTGGGCAGTTTTCTAAACACTGATCCAGGCAACGGATGAGGTCCAAACTGACCTGACAGTTTTTTGATTCAACTACAGCAAGTTAACATTTTAACATACTTTAGAGTCATAAGCATAAACAATTAGAACGCTTTGAAGATATATTATAATCTGTTAAATGCATATTAAATTCATAACAAATATAAAAGAAAATATCATTGTTTTTTGTTACATGTTTAACACCCAAACTTAAGTTAATTTTTTTTCATTACCATAGACTTTGCATATCAAAACTAAAGTATGTCATTCCCTTGTTTGCATAAACATGTTATTTATTAGATAAAAATCACAATAAGATTTATATATTTCTATAAAATATAGGCACGTTGTATATATTTCTATAAATGCTTCTATGCATGTAACATGGTTATGTACATATACCTATGCATTTATGTGTGCACGCGCTCACGCATGTTCATATATACCACATGCACTCACATACTTCTACATATTTATATGTTTATGTATATGTGAGGGTGGACCTTAGCTCAACGATAAAGTTGCTCCATTTGTGACTTGAGTCACACAAGTTTGAAACATGGAAATAGGCTCTCTAAATGCAGGAATAAGGCTGTGTACATCTAACCCTCATACCCAACCCCACAATGGTGAGAGCCTTGTCCATTAGGCTGCCCTTTATATACATGCACACTTACACTCTCGCATATATACATATATGTTTCTATGCGTGTGTGTCTATACGCATACACACACAGATATATACATATGTATATAGGTATGTGCATATATGCACATATATAAATACTTCGCGCGCGCGCGCGTGTGTGTGTGGGGTAGGTATTTTATCTGTATGTATGTAAACATGTACATATGATGATCCTAGCAAAGCTTGCGCAGCCATTCAGGACCACAAACACATGATAGGTCCACCAAGAAATAGGAAACTGCCAGATCCAAATACTTTAATCAGCACAAATTATAAATTATGGCCAATAAATCAACTTTCATGTAGAAATAAGCAAAAAGGAAGAAATCAAAGGAAAGAAGATGCAAACAATTAAAGGCAAGTACTGATATTTCTTTTGGAAGCATATCCATGAACTTAAATTCCAGAACAGAAACATGGTTTTGCACTAGCAAGATGTTCCTCTTGGTTCAACTTGGAATCAAGTATTTGCATCAGCAAAACCAGTTAAAAGAAGAAAGGCTATAGATCGGCTGACCTTGAGATCTGCAAAAAGTAAAAAAAGGAAAAGAATCAGCATATGTTTAATGAGAGATAAAGCAGAACAGGAAGGACACAAACCATTTATCAAATTTAAAACGATAGAGTAAATATCCAATTTTACTAAAATTTCTGTTCCGTGATACACCTCAGAAAAGCCTAAATTCAACAAATAGAGATGCTAGGAGAACCGCTAATAGAACTGAAGGTTAAAGCAAAACTGCAAAGAGAATAAATCAATACAAAAAGAAGAAGAGGCAGAAACATATTCAGGATATGGCAAGAACAGAGATTTAGAAATCCATGCAATAAACCAAAAGACCATGGGCAGAATTAAGGGGCAGCCATGAGTCAAGGCATCCAAAAGGCTTAACAAATTCTTCAAGTACCTAACCCATGCCTCCCTTTTTCTTTTGTTCCTTCTTTTATATTGTTCTTTTTCATCTTATTTCTTTCCTTTCATCCTTATTTCCTTCCTTTCTTTTTCTTCCTCATTATTTTCTTTCCTTTTTCTTTTCTTTCTCTCCCTTCTTCCTTCTTTCCTTACTTTCTTTTTCTTCTCCCTCTTCCTTCTTTCTTTACTTTCTTTTTCTTTTCCCTTCTTTCCTATTCTTTTTCTTTCTTTCCTTCTTTTTTTTCTTTCTTTTTTTCTTCTTTCCTTCTTGTCTTTTTTTCTGCATTGATTTCTTCCTTTCTCCTTTATCATGTGGATGGATTTTGGTGTTTTGCCCCTATATCAATCTTTTTCTTATAGGAACAAGGGACTTAAAACCTCGATAATAAGAAAACAGCATGCATATGCATATTCAAATCAGCATAAATAAATTGTAAATGCGAATATCTATGAGTGTATGTACTGACGTATGTAACAAAATTCATGTGCATGTGTGCATGAATTTATAAAAGATAAAGTTCCAAAAGTTTGCATTTCAAAGAACAATTCCAAACACGAGTGTATAACAGCATACCCTCATCCCGTGTTCTAGGCCGGAATCTCGGTTCACGGTGAGATGCTTGAGGAGTCCCCCTTGACCGCAACATCCTCCTACGTGGCTGAATGCCACCAAAAACTTCCTTATCCTTTTCTATAGTCCCATCTGGTTCAGCACTTCCATCATCTGATTCCTTGTCGTAACACTTGCCACGTTGTTCATGTCTGTCACCTACATCTACATCCCTTTCTCTTTTTCTGTCTTTAAAATCCTTATCATAAGATTTCCAACTGTCATCTTTAAGTCTCTTAGGTTCAAATGTTGTATTTTCCTGCTCAGAAACTTTGACAGATCCATCCACAAATTCCTTCTCATAGTGCAAACCCTCCTTTTCATTTGCATTTGATGATTCTTTCTTAATAATATCCTTCTCCCTATCATTACGTTCCTTGTCTTTTTGAGTATCCTTTCTCTCCCTCTCCCACCTCTCCACATCTCTCTCTTCTCTCAGCATTTCTTTGCGTTCATTATTAGCACCAACTTGTTGTGTGCTGTTTCGACGATCATTTCTATCCTTATCCCTTTCTCCATAATCTCTATGTTTGTCATCCTTCCTTTTCCTATCCTTATCTCTGAACTTTTCTTCACCTTTCAGATCAATCTTGTTTTCTCCAACGGCCTCATGTGTTTCCATGGAATCCCGCTCTTCAGCTGTTGTAATATCTTTCCAGCTTCATCTGTGCTTTGTACACCAGGCCTCATGACACGCCGTGAGTCCAAACCATCATTAGAGGACTCAAAATATCTTTTGCCCCTTTGGTGTTCTTTATTATCTTTCCAATTTAGGTGTGAACTTGTTGAAGTGTAATTGTCTTTATCAAATTTGATGTCACCTTTATAGTCAATGTGAGACCCCTTATCAGATTTAAGTTCTTTGTCATCCCCCTAGCCTCGATCCTTGAATCACTCTCAGCTTTGCTACCTTGAGTATCCAACCTGTTATCTGCATACAGGTCCCTACTCTCTGCCTTTGTTTCCCTGTTTTCAGATTTAAGTTCTCTGCCATCCTTTGAATTTTTGAATTCTATTCTGTTCTCAGATGAAACTGGATGGTCCAAGGAGCTGTTTGAAGCTGAAGGTACCCTATGAAGCAGAGACGATCTCTTATCAATATCACGGGGTTCAACACGAGGGACTTTTGCAAACCGTCCATCCTGACCATGTTCAAAAGGGAGGTGAAAGTCATTACCAACTGGCTGAATTAGCTTTCCAGGACTCGAATATATGCCAGTTTCTTCATATGGTCGTTTTAAAGAGTAGAATGGCCTCCCTCCTCATGTGACCTCTTCGGAGCACTGCTCATAGTGTTTCAAACGTTATGACTCAGTAGTGAGCTGACAAAGAGAGAGAGAGAAAAGCAATTGACCAAGAGATCTGGTAGCTTCAAGCAACATCTGCTCAGGACCTCCTGCTGACAAAAATAAAACACTCGAGTAAAGATTTGGTCTGTCCATAACATTTAAAGAAAAAGGGGACTTATCTTATCGTTCTGGGTTGACTTTAGTGTAACAACTGCATCAGTTATTTCTATGAAGGCACAATTCACCTAATAAATATTATTTTGCTTAAATAGCCAAAATTGACTGGATAAATATTAAATTGAAGAAATTCTAAAACAAAATATAGATATATGAATGTTAAAGTTGCTGCATTAACAATGCATTTTAAGCAGATTATGTGGGGCGCTCTTAACAATGTAAGATTCACGGATTATCCTGATAAATCTAAAATTTTAAGAAAAATCAAGATGTTGTGTGTGGGCTAAGTTATTAACTTTGGATCACATATTTCAGCACTAGATGTACAAATAGTAGCCAATTTATGGATAACATCTCATCGTACTTGCATCTGACAAAATACTGACGTTTGAGCCTAAGCATAAAATCATTATACCCACAACCAATTTCATTCAGCGGATACGCATACACATATGAACAGTAAACAAGTAGTAAAATGTATAACCATATATGTTCTAAAGAGATGCATGCAAATTCAAGTTAGTCATATCCATATCAGTTCTAACGGATGCAGAAAAATCAGATAAATAATGGCTGCATGAAATGAATTGAGACAATGAGACCACACAATAAACAGATGAGAAGTCCAATTTATCATATAGCAGGTGTATCCAATATTATCTTAAATTTACTTGAAACGGATAATCATCAAATGAACAGAAGGACCTTTACATCTGAAACACATATCTAATTCTCGAAGGCTTTAATTTCGGGAAACCATTATTCGTTTGTATTCAGTTTGAATATGAAGAAGTCTGAAATTTGATTTACTAATCACTGCCAAAAATCGAATTAGCCTGACAGAAAGAAGATAATCCGTCACTTATTCGTCCAGTTTATTTCAATCCGGGGGAGAAAACAAAAAGGGCGAATGTCGATTCACATACCTCGTAACGAAGAATCGTCGATCTAACCATGAAACCACAAAAGAGAGGGGGAGAAAGAGAGAGAGGACAAAAACGAAGAAGGAACACGAACATACACACTATTCTGAACTAAGTCCCCCGTTTCTCCTCCCTCTTCCCAACAGCCAACAAAGCACTAAAGATAATGGAGAAAAATTTACTTCTTGCGAAGGAGAATTACCTCAGCTAGGGCGGTGGTTGAGAGACGAGAGAAACGGCATCTCGACGTTGGATCGAGGTGGTTTCCGAGGGGATAATGGCAGCACGACAAGGGGAGGGTGAAATCTAGGGCAATATAGGGGAGCGGGGGCTGGGGAGGAGGAGAGGAGGAAGCAACGGGGCCTTCCCAGGGTGAGATGCGGTGGGGCAGGGTAGGGGCCGGCTTATAAGGTTGGAAGTAGTGGGCACGTGCCGATGCACGAGACAGGGCCAAGACTGACCTGACGTCGAATCCCCGGTAAAAAACGAAGCGGCTGGACGGATGACGGTTTCTGTGTTTAAAAAGAAAAGAAAATACCGTGAGGGCAAATTTAGTATTTTGGGTCCCAACTCTTTAAAAAGGAAAATTGAGCCTTAGTAAGTGTGGTAGTACGATAGCAATTGAAAAATATTTTTATTTTTACAAAAAAAATTTCTAAATTATTAAAAATTTTAGTTTAAAAATTTAAATGTAAAAATATAAATTAAAATTAAAAAAAATGAATCATGTCTGGATCGAAGCGTATTCAGGATTAGTTTTCGTCTCTTCATACAGGTTGTATACAATATGTCCTCAAAGTACAACGATTCGACTCTCTTACCATGAGCACAATCGCGTGGAGGTACAACCCAACGACTCCTTAAGATGCCCAAAGAAAAATATTAAAGAAAACTTTCTTTCTGAGTAGAAGAATAAGATTCAGACTATAAATCCTGAATTCTTTTATCCTTATATATTTATATATATATAATATTTTCATGAGCATTCATATAATGCTCGCCTTGCATAAGAAAACCTATGCAGATAGATGTTGGCGCAGATTGTGGCTACCTAATTGATAAGACTGAGTCTAAAGTTACACTCTATGCCAACAGTCTCTTTTGATGAAAGCAGCACTATAATTCACCAAAAATATCAAACCAAGAATGCTTCTCTCCCTTTTTACATGCATTATTGCTATGCTTTCCTAAGGAGAGTATGCAAATGCCTAAGAGAGAAAAGGAAATGAATTGGGATTGGAATGGATTGAATGAAAATGCTAATGTCTACGGTCCTATTTATAGCTTTAGGTGTCCCTTGAAAGCAACCCTATGGTTTTAATTTAATTTGAATTACTTTGATCGGATTTGATCAAAGGATGTGAGGGTAAGGGCTTATCGCCCTTGATATGCCCAGTCATCTCTATGATCTTCAGATCACGCGATCCGATAAGCCTTCCCATGATCCAAAAGGTCATTTCCACAATCAGTAAACCATTTCCACGATTAGATAAGTCATGGCACAACTTTGATACGCCTCTTCACGATCGGACGATTGTCTTATCACCAAAGATCATCGGCTTGATCGGATGGGCGTCTTATCACCAACAATCTAATCAATCAATAGTTGACTAGTTAGTCGATCGATGTGTGCCGTTAGATCGACATTGTTGTGATCGCGATCGTGATTAATCACCGCATCTCAGTGTTCGATCTTAACACTTTATCCGATCGATCAATGATATCCTGATCTGATGATCAACGGTTAATTGATCTCAGCCCCTTATCTTAATCCGATTAGTCTCCACCGTCAGATCCTCATGATCAAAGAAAAATTTAAAGCCCATCAAGCTCCTCGCGATATGCATGCACACCTACAAGCGCCATTCCATGCGCGATGCTATGCATTACCCTCAAGCTCTCCACTTATGGTGAGCCTAAGGAACTCAAGCATAAAGAAAGAGGTTTCTATATAAGTGAACCTTCCTTTTTGATTTTTCCGATGTGGGACTAAATGTCCTCACAATTTATCATTCACACACATAAGGAGGTAATAGGCTTTCAAGGCCCATTAGGGTATTCAAGGTCTTTTGGCCCATTACCCAACAATCCTCCACATGAATAAAAATTGGACTTAGATCAAAGATCAGCAAAGGTGATCCCCCACACAAAAGGATTTTAATGCAAATGAATATGCAGACACTAAAGAGAGTATAGTAGGATGAAGTTGTATCATGATAGGTAGCTTGTGGCTTTGGACCTTCTTTAGTGAGTTGTTTGAGTTTACTTGCTAAAAAGTGAACATGATGTCTTAAACTTTTTAACGTTATGTGTAAACCAAAAATAACAATCACACAACTTCTTTCCGAACATTCTTTTGGTTCTCATGGTTGTGTTCATTTTAGCTCGAACATCTCTTGGTTTCATGAGTGCTTTAGAGAATTAAACCTTAAAATTCTTATAGAATTGGCCCAGTTCACACTCACATAGATGATTCTTATTAAGAGTATCCTGCTATACCCCACATAATTTTATGTCATAAGAATCATTAAAAGCAATGCTTATCTTAGTACCTTTAGTAGGTAGCACCAATTATCATAGGAATGAGTAGGATTGGACATCCCTAGTGCTATACAAGTCTCTTCATAACTTAGTTATCCCTTTTGAACCTAGATCTTGGGATCTCCAGTCAGCTAGGTTGGGTATCCACTGTGAAGATTTTTCAGTTATAGGTTTTAAACCCATTCCTCTCGATAAACAGTTTACTTGATTTCTTCGTAACCCCTTTGTTAATGGATCCGCTAGGTTTTTCTTTGACTGAATATAGTCAATAGAAATTACACCAATTTCAAGTAACTGCTTAATAGTATTATGTATATGTCTAGACTTACCATTATACATCTTATTCTGTGCTCTGCAAATTGCTGATTGACTATTACAATGTATGCATATTGCAGACATAGGCTTAGGCCAACATGAAATATCTTCTAAAAGGTTTCGAAGCCATTCTGCTTCTTCAGCAGCCTTTCTAAAGCAATAAACTTAGATTCTATAATGGATCAAGCTATACATGTTTGCTTAGAAGATTTTCATAACAAAGCACCTCCTCCTAAGGTGAATATATATCCACTTGTAGATTTTGTATCTTCTGTGTTAGATATTATTGGCCCAGATGGCAACCCAAGAGGGGGGGTGAATTGGGTTCTTAAAAAAAATTTAACCTTTTAAAACGATTGGCTTTGGAATACACAAGATTAAGTGCAGGATAAATATTAACCACAAACAAAGAGATAGAGAGAGAGAATCAAAACACGGCAAACACAAAGATTTTATAGTGGTTCGGTGTATCCAACACCTACGTCCACTCCCAAGTACCACTTGGGTCCACACTATAATCTACTAGATTACAGCCGAGTTGTTTTACAAGCTCACAACTCAAAACTTGTTGTTTCCCATGGGATCACAACGAACCCAGCTGGTTTTCCGGGCTCACCAGCACAAAACCCAAACCCAAGCTAATCTAGCTTGACCCGAGGTATACACCTCCACTAATTCAATCCCCCTGATTGAACTAGCAAAAACAAATGAGAATAGAGTTTACAATAACAATAGCTCCTCAAATGAGCAAATATTCAATATAAATAAACAAGGTTAGAAAAGCCTGTTTGAAGCAGAGTTGATTTGAGCTTTTCTTCTTTTCTTCTTTTCCTCTTCTCCTTTGAGATGTTGAATCAGGCCTCAGCTCGGATTCTTCACAAAGATTGCAGATGAGAAGTTGAGAAAAAAGGGATTTTGGCTCTCTCTTTCTTCTTTAGGAAAATCCTCCGATTTTGAACTTTGAATGCCTTGGATTTCTCTTTGAGCTTTCTGGAGTTGATGGATTTGAACTTTGGCTCTTTCCTCTTGATTTCTTGCTCAAGACTTTTGGATTTTTCAATTTGATTTCTCTCTATTTTTCCGTCTCTTTTTTCAAACGAACGGACTCCCCTTTTATAGATTCTTCTTAATCCAAGATTAGGTGAAAAACTAGCCGTTATTTCTATCCTTGGATTCCTACTACACACAAAAAAAGTATGTTAGAGATTAGGTGAGAAAATATTACCGTTGGAGGCCGTTCTGACATTTTGAAAATCCGTTCCTGACAGGTTGGAGTCGGCTCCAACTTTTCAGGTGTCGGCTCCAAGTCGAGTATCCAAAAATAGAAAGTAAAAGTTCGTTGAGGAGTCGGCTCCGAAAAAGGTAAGTGTCGGCTCGTCGCATTCGGGAGTCGGCTCCGAAAACTGTAAGTGTCGGCTCCAGAGTAGTCCAAAAACATGCTTTCTGTTCCCGCATTGGAGTCGGCTCCAGACACTGTAAGTGTCGGCTCCGAAACTCTGGGTGTCGGCTCCGAGACCGTGCCAAAAATCAGGAAAGCATTTGATCGGCCATGGGGTCGGCTCCAGACATTCTAGGTGTCGACTCTAGGCTCTGAATTTTGAAACATATCTTTGGCATTTGATTCATAACACGTTTCTTTATACCTTTTGATTAATCAAACATTTTTAAGCCCTGAAACACTTGTTAAATTCATTAGTAATAAAATGAATATACTCATATCTTTTATTAATCATCAAAATCAATAATTGGGTCAACAATCTCCCCCTTTTTGATGATTATAAAAACATTGAGTATATGCATGAGTAAACAATAGGATTCTCAAATCAAATTTTAAATATTTAATCCTCACAGATAAGCTCCCCCTGAATGAGATAGCTCCCCCTATGAAGTTCAATTTAACAGTTGTTCTTCCTTTTAACAAAAATTTTAATGTTTGATACCAGTTTTAATTGCCTCTCCTTATGTGCAGTTAATTAGATACCAATAAATTAAGCTTAATTGAGCTTATCTGATCCAATGCATATACAAAAGCTAAATATTCTCCCCCTTTTATTTTGTTCTCCCCCTTGTTTTTGTTTTACATTCAATGCATATACGATTTGAAAATACTTACATAACTCTCCCTTTTTTGTAATCAACAAAAAGATTAAGAAAAGTTAAGTAAAATGACAAAATTGATAGATTTTTCAAGGTTCAAAAGATATTCATTAAGTATAAGATAAGTTCATTACATCAAAAGTTAAACATTACAAAATGAAACTTCATTATATCAAACATCAAACTATACTTCATTACATTGAAACTTCAAGATAAATCAACATCAGACTAGACTAATTATCAAAGACATTTCATTACAAGATAATCAAAAATGAGTTCTAAGAAGTCTTTGCAATTCTTCTACAATCCTTGCCATCCCTTCACTTTGAGTTCTAACAAATTCTTTTAGTCTTCTATCAACAAATGCACATGCTGTCATAATCTTGTCCCGAAGCTCAGCATTGCATTTGGAGTAAGTTTCTGAGTCTCCACCAATATCCTTAAGCTCTTCAAATATGTTCTTTAATCATTCTTTAAGGATTCAGCAGAGGAACCAAGGGTAGACTCAATCAATCTAATGCGATCATCCAAAGAGTAAAGGGTTTCTTTCAAATTCATAAATTGGCTACCAAACTCTGTCTTCATTTCTTCTTTTTGAGCAGCAAATAAACTTTTGAGTTGCTCTAACTGAATATCTTAAAATCCGACAGATGACATAGGTGGCGGTACAGGAACTGGAGCAGGAGCAGGAGCAGGAGGTGGTGAAGATCTGCTAGGCTGTGGTGAAGGATGCCTCGCTGATGGACAACCTCAGATGGTGCAGAAGATCTAATCTCAGTGGCTCTCTCATCCAGATGACCTTTCCTCTCCCATTGACCATTAACCTTCACAAAGCCCATCCGGTGCACAGTAGCCAAGCTATAGTAATCAGTGTGTCTAAGATTCTTTGAAGGCTCATTATCAGAAATTACAATACCTTGACTTCTAAACACCATAGTCAAAATCATACCATAGGGCAGTGAAGATCTCCTTTTGCCCCCAGCCTCAGCCATATAAAAATCATCATCCCAGCAAGGTTAATAGGCTGACCTGTCAGAACACTGTCCATAACAACAATGTCTCGCTCCGAGACATACTCAAATCGGCCAGTCTTAGGGAATAAAATCCTACTACATATGTTGAAGTAATCTAAGCTCCAAGGGCAACTGATTAGCCCTAACTTCTTCAAATTCAGACACTTCTCTTCCTAACATCCTTGATAATGCATCAGACCTCTCACTATGAATGTCAGCAGCTAATCCAGTGACAGGGATGCTCAGAAGATGTCCTAAACTCTGAAAGGTAAGGTGAACTCTCTTCCCTCTAACAGAACTGATAATCCCACCGTCTCCCTTGATAAATTAAAATAGAATTCCTTAACAAGGGCCGGATAAGTGGGAACATCCAGCGAGCAAACCTTGTCCCAGCCAAGCTCTTTGATTTGTCTTCCAATAGAAAATCCCTCGGACTCAAAGAAATCAAAATCAACCTTTCTACCCATAGTAATAACTCTCCCGGCTAAAGTGTCTACCTGTGAAGATGAGGACCAGGATTATCTGAATGGGTCGAGGAAGAATCGTCGCTTGGAGATGGCTCACGGACGGGACGCCGAACCGTACGCTTCCCGGTGGTTACGGGAGCTCCAAGAACCGATCCTCTCCGCTTAGAGCCATAGAAATCCTTGGGAATGTTTGATTGAGGAGAATTTGGCTTGGGAGGTTTTGAGAGAGTTTGGAGAGAGTTTGGAAAGGAATTGGAAACGATAGAAATGACGAGGTGTCGACTCTGCCCTAATAAAGTCAATTTGGGACCACCAGGTGTCAACTCCCGCAAAGTCGGGTGTCGACTCCAAGTCGCTAACACAATTAGCGCTCGAACTGGAGTCGGCTCCACTTATAGGGTGTCGGCTCCAAGGTCAAGGACCGAGAGCGACACAGAAGAGGTGTCGACTCCTCAAATTGAGGTGTCGACTCCACTGACAGTTTCAGAGAAAAATAGATGAGTTTCAAACATCCGAAACTTGTCAAAAAAGGGTCAATAAATTTTTGAAAAAATCTTTGGAATATGAAGAATCAAATTGCATAAATGACTAGATAAATTGTCCTTAAAATATGAAAGGAATCTCAGAAATTAATAGAGATCTAGATAGTCATTCCTTAAGGGTTTCAAAATCATTCTAAAGGGTCACAAATCCCTAATTCACCTCTAAGATAACAAAATCTCTCTTCACTCAAGGTTTTGTAAATATGTCAGCTAATTGTTCTTCAGTATTAACATAATCAAGACAAATTTCATTATTAGCTACATGTTCTCTTATAAAGTGATATCTAATTTCAATGTGTTTGGTTCTTGAATGTTGAATTGGATTTTTAGTTAAATTTATTGCACTTGTATTATCACATCTAATAGGAGTTTTATCAAGTGTTATGCCATAATCTTCAAGTTGTCGCTTAATCCAAAGGATTTGAGCACAGCAACTTCCAGCTGCAACATATTCTGCTTCAGCAGTTGATAATGCAACCGAATTTTGCTTTTTGCTAAACCAAGAGATTAAGTTACTTCCTAAGAATTGACATGCACCACTTGTACTTTTTCTATCTAGTTTACATCCAGCATAGTCAGAGTCAGAATATGCAATTAAGTTCAATGTTGAGTCTCTAGAATACCATAATCCTACATTTTTAGTTCCACTTAGATATCTTAAGATTCTTTTCACTGCAATTAAGTGAGATTCTTTAGGTTCAGATTGAAATCTAGCACATAGACAAACAACAAACATGATATCTGGTCTACTTGCAGTTAAGTAAAGTAGAGATCCGATCATACCTCTGTAGTACTTTTGATCTACTTTCTTACCATCTTCATCTTTGTCTAATTTGCATGAAGGACTCATAGGTGTTCCAAGGGGTTTGATTGACTCCATTCCAAACTTCTTGAGAAGTTCTTTTGTGTATTTTGCTTGGTTGATGAAAATCCCCTCTTTGCTTTGCTTGATTTGAAGTCCTAGGAAGAAGTTGAGTTCTCCCATCATGCTCATTTCGAATTCACCCTGCATTAACTTAGCAAATTCTTGACACAAGATATTAGTAGCACCGAATACAATATCATCAACATATATTTGTACTACAATAAATCTTTGTCTTTTCTTTTCAAAAATAGTGTTTTATCAACATTTCCTCTAGTAAAATCATTTTCAATCAGAAATTTGCTTAATCTATCATACCAAGCTCTAGGTGCTTGCTTTAAACCATATAGTGCTTTGTGCAATTTAAAAACATGATTTGAAATTCATGATCTTCAAAACAGGTGGTTGTTCAACAAAAACTTTCTCATTTATAAATCCATTTAAAAATGCACTTTTAACATCCATTTGAAATAAATTGATATGCATATGACATGCAAATGCGAGTAATAATCTAATTGCTTCTAATCTAGCTACAGGTGCAAAAGTTTCATCAAAATCAATTCCTTCTTCTTGATTATATCCTTTTGCAACTAATCTAGCTTTGTTTCTAATTACTATGCCATTTTCATCTAATTTATTTCTAAATACCCATTTTGATCCTATAACAGAATGATCTTTAGGTCTATCAACTAAGGACCAGACATTATTTCTAGTAAATTGATTTAATTCCTCTTGCATAGCTAACATCCAATTATTATCTTTTTCAGCCTCTTCAATGGTTTTAGGTTCAATTTGAGATACAAATGCAAGATGATTATTGATGTTTCTCATTGATGATCTAGTTCTTACTCCTTGAGATGGATCACCTATAATTAATTCTTTTGGATGACCATAGGCATATCTCCAATCTCTAGGAAGATCTACATCATTATGATTTGCATCAACAACATCAACACTAGGAGAATCATCATCTTTAGCTCTTTGTTCATGATCTGAAGATACATCTATATTCAATTTTTCAATATCCCTTTCAATATGTTTGTATCTTCCTCATCATCAATCTTTTCTGAACTCGATGCTAAAGATTCATCAAAAACTACATGAATAGATTCTTCTACAATTAAGTTTCTCTTGTTAAACACTCTATAAGCTTTACTAGATGTTGAATATCCTAAGAATATGCCTTCATCTGATTTTGCATCAAATTTTCCTAGATTATCTTTACCATTATTATGAATGAAACATTTACAACCAAATGCATGAAAATAACTAATGTTTGGTTTTCTATTATTCCATAGTTCATAAGGAGTTTTCTTAAGATTGGCCTAATTAAAGCTCTATTAAGAATGTAACATGCCGTGTTTATAGCTTCCGCCCAAAAGTACTTTGGTAGGTTGCTTTCACATAGCATGGTACGGGCCATGTCTTCTAAAGTTCTATTTTTTCTTTCTACAACTCCATTTTGTTGTGGTGTTCTAGGTGCAGAGAAATTATGATGGATGCCATTTTCAATGCAAAAGTTTTCAAATAAATGATTTTCGAATTCTGTGCCATGATCACTTCTAAGAGACACTATGGTGTTGTTTTTCTCATTTGTGACCTTCTTGAAGAATTTCAAAAATATTGGAAAGTCTCATCTTTATGAGCTAAAAATAATACCCAAGTGTATCTAGAATAATCATCTACAATCACAAGACCATATTTCTTTCCTCCTAGACTAGTGGTTCTAGTAGGTCCAAATAGATCCATGTGAAGTAGTTCAAGTGGCCTAGAAGTGGAAACAATGTTTTTAGTTTTGAAAGAGTTTCTAGTTTGTTTTCCAAATTGACATGCATCACAGATTTTGTTATTTTCAAAATCTAGTTGTGGAAGGCCTTTTACTAAATCCATTCTAATTAATTTTGAAATTAGGTGTGTGCTTGCATGACCTAATCTACGATGCCATAACCATCCAATCTCATTCATATTAGCATTATTAGCAACTAAGCAATGATTACTAGTAGACAAATTGTCTAAATCAATCAAGTATACATTGCCATTTCTATTTCCAATAAATACAATGCTATTATCAATGGGATTAGAAACAGTGCAAATAGAAGCTTCAAATGATACTTTGAAACCTTTATCACACAATTGGCTAATACTAATTAGATTATGCTTTAAACCATTAACATATAATATTTTCAATAAATGTGGAGGGAGTTATTTGAATTTTACCAAATCCCATGATCTGGCCTTTGCCATTGTCACCAAACGTAACAACTCCTCCCTTTTTGCTTTCAAGGGTGATGAATTGATCCTTGTCACCCGTCATGTGTCTTGAGCAGCCACTATCGAGATACCACTTTCGCTTTGATCTTTTGGCCGCAAGACACTCCTGCAAAAATGATCAAGTCTTATATTTAGGTACCCAAGCCTTCTTGGGTCCTTCATGGTTAGTAGCAATAAAGATTGTTCCTTTTGGAACCCATATTTTCCTTCCTTTAACAATTAATTTCTTGTTACTATTTCTTGCATTACATTCAAAGGCTTTGTGTCCCTTTTTGTTACAATAATGACATAAAACTTCATTTTTATCTTGTTCTTTTCAAAAAAGTTTTTGACATACTTTTGTTTTATGTTAGGCCTATAACCTAATCCAGCCTTATCAAATATAGCTCTTTGATTGCTCAATAATAAATTAAGTTTTTAGAACTATATGTAAATTTATCAACTATATTTTTATATTTATCAACTTCCTTCTTTAATCTATCATTTTCATTGGAAATTGATCCTTTTTCTTCAATCAAAGCTTCATTTTCTGATTTCAATTTTTCAACTTCATGAGTAAGATTATCTTTTCGTTGACAAGATTTAGATTATCGTTTTTCAATGATTTGTTTTTCTTTTTCAAACCTTAAAATCACTTACTAACTCATTAAATGCATCATATAATTCTTCAAAAGTAAATCATCATAAGGTGTTTTAGAACTTACCTCAATGTCGTCGTTTGCCATAAAGCAAATGTTGGCAACTTCCTTTTGTTCCTCCTCGGAAGAGGATTCTTCACTATCACTCCATGTTGCAACATAAGCCTTCTTCTTCTTCTTGTAGACTTTCTTCAATTGAGGACAGTCATATCTGAAATGCCCGGTTTCTTGCACTCATAACATATTAAGGGCTCTTTTTCTTTTTCTTTGTCCTTCTCTTTCTCTTTTTCTCCTTCCATTTTTGTTCCAGACTTTTTCTTGTGGAAGGGTCTCCTTCTTTGCATGAATTTTTTAAATTTCTAGCAAGGAGTGCAGTCTCCTCATCATCATCACCTCACTGCAGCTTTCCTCACTTTCTGCAGCCTTGAGAGCAATAGTTTTCTTCTTCTTGACTTCCTCCTCTTGATGTTGTTCATAGTCAGCTCATGAGTCATCAAGGATCCAAGTAGCTCCTCCAAAGGTAAAACGTTTAAGTCCTTGGCTTCTTGGATTGCAGTCACCTTCGCTTCCCATGATCTTGGAAGTGACCTAAGAATTTTACGCACAAGTTCAGAATTAGTATAAGTCTTACCAAGACTTTTCAACCCATTTACAATATCAGTGAATCTTGTGTACATGCATGTATAGTTTCAGTTTGTTCCATGCTAAATAGTTCATATTTATGCACCAAGATATTAATTTTTGATTCTTTTACTTGATTAGTACCCTCATGGGTAACTTCTAATCTATCCCAAATTTCTTTTGCGGAAATACATGTAGAAATTCGATTAAATTCATTTGCATCCAATGAACAATACAAAACATTCATGGCTTTAGCATTGAGCTGAGCCAACTTCTTATCATGTTCATCCCATTCCGTTTCGGTTTAGGAATCACCATGTTGTCTACTCTAATTGTGGGTGTGTGGACCATTAACTATGATTCCCCATAAGTCATAGTCAAGTGCTTGAATAAAAATCTTCATCCTAGCTTTCCAATAACTATAATTAGTTCCATTAAATAAAGGAGGTCGATTAGTGGATTGACCTTCTAAATAAGATGAGCTAGCTTGAGCTGCCATTTGGATCTTTAGCTCTTGATCGTTAGACCAAATTCAAATGAGCACTTGCTCTGATACCAATTGTTGGCCCAGATGGCAACCCAAGAGGGGGGGTGAATTGGGTTCTTAAAAAATTTAACCTTTTAAAATGATTGGCTTTGGAATACACAAGATTAAGTGCAGGATAAATATTAACCACAAACAAAGAGATAGAGAGAGAGAATCAAAACACGGCAAACACAAAGATTTTATAGTGGTTCGGTGTATCCAACACCTACGTCCACTCCCAAGTACCACTTGGGTCCACACTATAATCTACTAGATTACAGCCGAGTTTTTACAAGCTCACAACTCAAAACTTGTTGTTTCCCACGGGATCACAACGAACCCAGCTGGTTTTCCGGGCTCACCAGCACAAAACCCAAACCCAAGCTAATCTAGCTTGACCCGAGGTATACTACCTCCACTAATTCAATCCCCCTGATTGAACTAGCAAAAACAAATGAGAATAGAGTTTACAATAACAAGTAGCTCCTCAAATGAGCAAATATTCAATATAAATAAACAAGGTTAGAAAAGCCTGTTTGAAGCAGAGTTGATTTGAGCTTTTCTTCTTTTCTTCTTTTCCTCTTCTCCTTTGAGATGTTGAATCAGGCCTCAGCTCGATTCTTCACAAAGATTGCAGACGAGAAGTTGGAAAAAATAGGATTTTGGCTCTCTCTTTCTTCTTTAGGAAAATCCTCGATTTTGAACTTTGAATGCCTTGGATTTCTCTTTGAGCTTTCTGGAGTTGATGGATTTGAACTTTGGCTCTTTCCTCTTGATTTCTTGCTCAAGACTTTTCGGATTTTTCAATTTGATTTCTCTCTATTTTTACGTCTCTTTTTTCAAACGAACGGACTCCCCTTTTATAGATTCTTCTTAATCCAAGATTAGGTGAAAAACTAGTCGTTATTTCTGTCCTTGGATTCCTCCTACACACAAAAAAGTATCCGTTAGAGATTAGGTGAGAAAATATTACCGTTGGAGGCCGTTCTGACATTTTAAAATCCGTTCCTGACAGGTTGGAGTCGGCTCCAACTTTTCAGGTGTCGGCTCCAAGTCGAGTATCCAAAAATAGAAAGTAAAAGTTCGTTGAGGAGTCGGCTCCGAAAAAGGTAAGTGTCGGTAGTCGCTTTCGGGAGTCGGCTCCAAAACTGTAAGTGTCAGCTCTGAAACTTTGGGTGTCGGGGTGTGGCTCAGACCGTGCCAAAAATCAGGAAAGCATTTGATCGGCCATGGGGTCGGCTCCAGACCTTCTAGGTGTCGACTCCAGGCTCTGAATTTTGAAACATACCTTTGGCATTTGATTCATAACACGTTTCTTTATACCTTTTGATTAATCAAACATTTTTAAGCCCTGAAACACTTGTTAAATTCATTAGTAATAAAATGAATATACTCATATCTTTTTATTATCATCAAAATCAATAATTGGGTCAACAGATATCCAATTTGCATAACTGTATCCTTCTAGTACAGCTGGATATCTTGAATAATATAATCCATAACTTAGAGTATATCAGATATCTTAATACCCTTATTAGAGCTGTCCAATGATTTGAACCTGGATTACTTGTGAATCTGCTCAACTTATTGATAGCATATGCTATGTCAAGATGAGTGTAATTCATGACATACATTAAACTGCCAATTACATGTGAATATTCCAACTGAGATATGAGTTCTCCAGTATACTTAGCCAAATATAGATTAACATCTACAAGTGTTTTACCGGACTAGTATATACTTTTTAAACTTATTTAATATTTTTTTAATATAATAAGATTGAGATAATATTATTTCTTCAGATGTTCTAGTGATTTGAATCCCTAGTATAACATCTGCAACACCATATTTTTTATGTCAAAATATTTGATCAATATTTTCTTTGTCTGTTTAATCATTTCAGTATTACTACCAATGATTAACAGGTCTTCTATATATAAGCAGATTATCACATACCCTTCAGGCAGGATTTTGGCATATATACATTTGTCATATTCATTTATTTTGAATCCATTTGATAATATTACATTATCAAATTTTATATGCCATTGTTTAGATGCTTGTTTTAATCCATATAAGGATTTAACAAGTCTACACACCTTCTTTTCTTGTCCAGGAACAACAAATCCCTTAGGTTGTTTCATGTATATTTCTTCATCTAATTCATCATTTAGAAAAGCAGTTTTAACATCCATATGATGAATTTCAATATTGTTAATGGCTAAAAAAGTAATTAACATTCTTATAGATGTTATTATACTTACTGATGAATAGGTATCAAAGAAGTCTATACCTTCTTTTTTCTTGAAGCCCTTAGCCACTAATTTAGCTTTATACTTGTCAATTGATCCATCAGACTTTAGCTTTTTTTTAAAAATTCACTTGCACCCTAGAGGCTTCATACCGGATGGTAAGTCTACCAACTCCCAGGTATGATCGTGCATGATGGACTTAATTTCACTATTAATAGCTTCTATCCAAAAGGGTTCTTCTGGATTAGACATTGCCTCTTTGAATGTCTGAGGTTTATCTTGTAACATATAAGTTACATAATCAGGACCAAGGACTTTGTAACTTTTGGTCTCTTATTGCGTCTTGGTTCATCTTCAGGATTTTTATACTGATGACTACTACTAGCAGTATTATCATAAGTTCTTTTATTTAAACTTATTTCTAATTTTTCTTTGCTTGAAATATATTTCAAAGAATGATGCATTCCTTGATTCCATGATTATATTTTTCTATATATCAGATATATCTGATTTATACATAAGAAAGCGATATGCACTACTATTATGTACATAACCGATAAAATGCAATCAACAGTTTTAGATCCTATTTTGATCTTTTTAGGGTCCGGAATAGCTACTGTAGCTAGATACCCCCATACTCTTAAATAATTGTAAGAAGGCTTCTTTCCTTTCCATAACTCATATGGAGTAACATCCTTTTCTTAGGAGGTATCTTGTTAAGAATATGATTTGATGAGAATTGCTTCTTCCATAAATTCTATGGTGTACCAAAATTTATCAACATAGCATTCATTATTTCTTTTAATGTGCGATTTTTGCGTTCCGCAATTCCATTAGATTGAGGCAAATAAGGAGCCATAGTTTGATGAATAATGCCATGCTCTTGACAGAATTCATCAAAAGGTGCATCATATTTTCCACCTCTATCACTCATTATGCCTTAATCTTTTTACCAAGTTGATTTTCAACTTCATTCTTATAACATTTAAACATTTCTAAAGCCTCATCTTTAGACTTTAGTAGATACACATAGCAGTATCTTGTTGAATCATCAATAAATGTTATAAAATACTTTTTACCTTTCGAGTTTGAATTGGCTTTAAGTCACATACATCATTGTGAATTAAGTCAAGAGGTTCAGTATTTCTTTCTACTGAAAAAATGGTATTTTGCTAACTTAGCTTTAACACATACTTCACACTTGTATGTGGATCAATTCATGATTAGGTAATAATTCTAATTTTATTAATTTTCGTAATGAATTAAAATTCATATATCCTAATCTATCATACCATAAACAAGAAGAGTCAACATATAAACAGAAGAAGAAGCTTTATTCATTTAAGGTTTCTGTGTACAGTCATTACATTTACCTTGAATAGTCCATTATTCAAGTAACCCCTTTCAATAAATATCCCTTCCTTAGTGAGTACAAATTTATCAGTCTCAAAGACCATCCTAAAGCCATGTTTGCTTAGGAGGGAGCCTAATATAAGATTCTTCCGGATGTCAGGAACATGTAGCACATTATTTAGTAGAAGCTCCTTGCCAGATGTCATTTTCAAAATAATGCGGCCAAGTCCTTCTATCTTGGATGTAGCGGAGTTATCCATGACCAGATTTTATCATTGATAAGAGTATATGATGAGAACATATTCTTATCAAAGCAGACATGTCTTGTAGCTCCAGTATCGATGTACCACTCATTAGCTTTGTCAATCATGTTTGCTTCAAACACAACAGCATCATCTTGGATACTTCTTGGGATAGGGTTTCATTAATGTTGACCTCTTTCTGTTCTTTCTCTTGAAACGACGGTCTTGAATTTGTATCTTTGCTTTCCACAGATAAAGCACTTTTCCTTGAACTCATATTTCTTTGGATTGCCCTTCTTCTATTTAAAGCCTTCGCTTAGAAACTTACGCTTCTTCTTCCCTTCTATGAGGTTGGCCTTAGGCTCAGCAGGTTGTCCTCCTATCTTCTTGTCTTGGCTCTTGTTGTCTTCCTTGATCCTTAAGCGGACAATTAGATCTTTAAGTCCCATCTCCTTCGCTTATGCTTCAGGTAGTTCTTGAAGTCTTTTCATAATGGCGGTAGCTTCTCTAGGATGGCAGCTACCTGGAATGACTCACTGAGAGACATTCTCTCTGCATGTATCTCATGCAGGATGATCTGGAGCTCTTGGACTTGCTCCATAACAGTTTTGTGGTCGACCATTTTGTAGTTTAAGAACTTTCCAACCATAAACTTCTTATGTCCAGTATCATTATCTTATACTTTTTGTCTAGGCATGCCCATAACTCTTTGGCATAGCAATACTGCTATACACATTGTACAGGGTATTATCTAGATCATTTAGGATGTAGTTCTTGCAAAGGAAGTATGAATGCTTCCATGCCTCCACCGCAGCAATCACTTGCTTATCGGTTTCCCCTTCCTTCAGGACTGGTGGATCTTCGTTTAGTACTCTAACTAGATTCAGAGTTGTGAGGTAGAACAACATCTTCTATTGCCACCTCTTGAAGTCAATGCCAAAGAACTTCTTCAGTTTCTCGGCTTGAACAGATGTCGTCATGGTAGCCATCTACAGCAGTACTTCCGTGACAGCAAGATAATTGTCTTAAGATTATTGGCTTATATTGTGGCTACCGAATTGATAAGACTGAGTCTAGAGTTACACTCTATGTCTTTAAGATAATTTTATCCCGCAACAGTGCTTACGGTCTGTATGATGATTGTCTTTCAAATACAACAATCTTCTTTTGATGAAAGCAACACTACAATTCACAAAAATATCGAACCAAGAATGCTTCTCTCTTTTTATATGCGCTATTGCTATTCTTCCCTAAGGAGAGTATGCAAATACCTAAGAGAGAAAATGAAACGAATTGGATTGGAATGGATTGAATGAAAATGCTAATGTCTACGGTCCTATTTATAGCCTTTAGGTGCTCCTTGAAAGCAACCCTACGGTTTTAATTTAATTTGAATTACTTTGATCGGATTTGATAAAAGGATGTGAGGGTAAGGGCTTATCACCCTTTATATGCCCAGTCATCTTCGTGATCTTCAATCACACAATCGATAAGCCTTTCCATGATCCGAAAGGTCATTTTCATGATCAGATAAGCCATTTCCATGATCAGATAAGTCATGGCACAACTTTGATATGCCTTTTCACGATCGAACGTTGCCTTATCATCAACAATCATCAATGCTTGATCGGATGGGCGCCTAATCACCAACGATCTAATCGGTCAATAGTTGATCAGTCAGCCAATCAATGTGTGCCGTTGGATCGACACTGTTGTGATCGCGATCATGATTGATCACCGCATCTCAGTGTTCGATCTTGACCCTTCATCTGATCGATCAATGATCAGGCTGATCCTGATCCGATGATTAACGATCAATTGATTTCAGCTCCTCACCTTAATCCGATCAGTCTTCACCGTCGGATCCTCATAATCAAGAAAAAATTTAAAGCCTCTTAAGCTCCTCGCGATGATGCGCACGTGCAAAGTGCGCCTACAAAGTGCTCATTGCGCCCTTCGTGCGTGCGCATCTCCATTTATGGTGAGCCTAAGAAACTTAAGCATAAAGGAAGAAGCTTCCATATAAGTGAACATTCCTTTCTTGATTTTTCTATTATGAGATTAAATGTCCTCATAATTTCTCATTCATACACATAAGGAGGTAATGGGCTTTTAAGGCCCATTAGGGTATTCAAGGCCTTTTGGCCCATTACCCAACAATAGATTTATGCAATCTATTTTAAATTTTAAAAAATAGGAAAAACAATGATAAATCGATCAAATCAATTTATCTGTCTACCTATATCAGGAACTAACATGATAATAATGCATGTAAATGATATCAAAAGTTAGAAAGCAAAAACATAAAATCATTTTATGCTAATGATTTGATCATATCAAATTTCACTAAGGTACTTTACCTTTGCGAATTGCTGGATGGTTGAAGAGAAAAGTTCCTTAAGCCACATACACGTATGGCCTCTATAAGTAGTTTACACAAGGGCTCTTTCCTAACCAAATCCTTCGGAGTGCTAGCTCCTTAGGATCCACGAAAGTTGATCTTCTTCTTCAAGATAGTCTTGTGGCCAAAGGAGAACTAGTAGAGGTAGAAGAGGAACCCTTTTCCCGACTACTCTCTACCCAAAACAACCTAGTTTTAATGCTAGGTTTTGCACTCACTTGAAAACTTAATCCTCACAATACCTCATACTAAGATAGAAACCTTTTCTAAGGTAGAAACCCCCAAAAAATCTTCTCAGGCTATCACCTATTATAACCCTTATATAGAGGCTACCATAAGGGAAGAGGTTTGAAAGGTTGAAGGATTTGTAGAGAATGGGAGATGTTTGGAAGGTGAAGGGATTTGGAAAGAGGGTTCAAGTTTGGAAGGTAGAGGGACTTGAGGAGAGGGTTGAGGAGAAAACCATATTTAGCTTTAGGTGTTTCAAATTAATTCTAGTTTAAATTTTGAATTCTTTTTAAGTCTGAATTTAGAATTCAGATTTGATCCTATAGTGAGATCATGGGATGGGTTCTGCCATTAACCATCTTGCCTTAAACACCAACTGAATTGGCCATGTAAGATGTAGCCCCAAAGAACCATGATCAAATGCCAAACTTACCTTAAACATCAATGGGTTTATCATATTCGATTAGACTAGCTTAAAGACTTGAGATCATCACTGAGCCACAAATCAGGTCCATTTAGATTTATGGACCGATCAATCTAACTAATTAGAGAGATCTAAAGAGTAGGTAACCTAACTCAACTTTTAATTAGATTTAAGTTTTCTTTTTAGTCCAATTAATCTAAACTTAGGTCTAACCCAATTAAGAATTTAACTTGAGCTAACCCATGACCAATTTAAATTTTTCATGTTGATACCACTGTTATGGAAAGAAAATATAGGCTTTCTGATGAGAAAAGTTTTATGTATGAATTTTTAGTGATTTATTTTAAGATTGTTCTCCAATAATGAGTCAATGATATGCTTACGTATAATATTATTTATATATTTTTAAAAAATATTAGTATATGCTTATGGTATGCGTATAATGTATATAGTGCTCCTTTTTGTGGTTTATTCCTTCCTCTCTCTTTTTACATGGTTGACTTCTTAATGCCAACATTGATGCATTTTTTTACAAACTGTTTTATTTCATAAACGGCCACTTTCCTGAAAACTTCCACTTGCATCCAATTTCACTATCTATGACTATTTTATTGAACATTTATTGATAATTAATGGTTGTCGTGACCCATTTGTTGCTACTTAGATAATACCTAATTCTGGGAAGATCATGAATCATCACTATTTTGTATCTTGTTTTATGTCAAGCTTCAAATGGATATATATATATATATATATATTGGCAACACATAACAACAAAATGTTGAATTTTTCATCTACTACTATAGGTATTTATGACCCAATTACTGATTTTGATGAATAACAAAAACCACATGAGTCTATTTCTTATGTTACTAATAATTTTGATTAAGTGTTTTAGGAATTTAAATATTTATTTAATCAAAATTCAAGAAAAATGAGTTTGAATCCATGTCAAATGTCAAATGTCAAGTTTTAGTCATTAGAGCCTACTCTAGAAGTATTAGAGCCGACTCCGGAGCGTATCGGAATAGTTTGGCACTTTCGACATGGATTAGAGCCGACTTCTGCAGAGATTAGAGCTGACTCTAATCGAAAAACAGTGTCTCATTTTTTCATCCAATTAGAGCCGACTCCTGCAAGAAATTAGAGTCAACTCTAATAGTTATATAGAGACTATGTTTTTTGGAAGTTCATTAGAACCGACTCTGGCACGAGAAGTGTCGATCCCTCGAAAAGCCAGAGCCGACTCCGCAATGAGCAAAAATTTCCATTTTAAACATCCCGAGTTAAAGCCGACTCTAGGTCTTATTAGAGCTAACTCTAATCTGTCAGAAATGGATTTTAGAAGTGTCAGAGATGACTCTAACACTTGTTTTTTCTCTAACAAACTTCAACAGCTATTTTCTCTTTCGTGCTAAATACCTCCTCAAGTATTTTTAACAACTAGTTTTTATCTAAAAGTGGATTTAAATGAGATTATAAAAGGGGAGTCATCCGATCGTTTTGGGACAATGAAAAAGCAAGAGAATAGAAGTTAAAAATAAAAAGAAAGAGTTCAAATCCAAAATCCTTTTGTTCGAAACAGAGTTTAGAGAAATCCAAAGCATTCAAATGCCAACTTTGAAGGATTTCTATCAAATCAAAAGAAGAATCAAATAACCCTAGTTCTTCAAGAGCCTCTACCTTAACGTTTCTTCAAAAAGCTTCAATCCTATCTTGAGGAAGATCATGTCAGAGGAATAGAGAAAAAGAAGAAAAGTTCAACTTCAAAAATCTTCTAAATTAGGCTCTTCTATTTCTATCTTAATTATATTGTCTTATTTGCTCATTTGAGGAACTTTATTACTGTTGTAACTATCTTTCTATTATTCTTGTTGATTGATTCAATCAGGGGATTGAATCAAGGGAGGCAGTTTAGCCTTGTTCAAGCTAGAAAGATTGGGATAGGTTTTATGCTGGTGAACCTGTAAAAACCGACTAAGTTCGTTATGATCCCATTGTTAAACAACAAGTTTGAGTTATGAGCTTGCAAAATAACTCTGCTATAATCAGGATGATTATAGTGTGGGCTCAAGAGTTCCTTGGAGTGAATGTATGTTATCTCTCTTTCTCTCTACTCTATCTTTATTCATTGCTTTGCATTTTTAGCACCATAATCATTGCATATATCTTTGTGCACTATTACTTTCTGAAATTATTTTAAGCACATAAATTTTTTAAGAACCCAATTTGCCCTCCCTCTAGGGTTCCCATCTGGGCCAACAATTGGTATCAGAGCTAGTGCTCATCCTTGCTTGATCTAAAATCAAGAGCTAAAGATCCAAATGGCAGCTCAAGCTGAAGGGAGAAACAATCTCCGAGGCATGCATGTTTTAAAAAATTGATAACAATTATCAATGCGAAAATTTAAAGATTACATACTAATCTATCTAACATGCATCAAGATCATATCTTTGCCTTGTATATAGGATCGATTGATCCAAAATATGCATATAAATAAAACTATCAAGATCATGTCTTGATCTTCAAGGCAAGAAGTCATACTTCTTATCTTGAAGCATGCCTTAAGATCTAGGGATCGTATCACTTATCTTAAAGGCAATTGGTAAATCCTTTTATGCTCTGCAGCCGTTCAATCGTCCGGCCTCTAGTATCGTCCACGCGAAGCCTCGAATGATCGGATTCCCGGGAGTGCTAGCTCGTGGAAATAACTTTGCTGATCTTGAATCCTTCCACTTGAATTCTTCTTCTAGGATCCTCCACACTTCCGTTAGCACCAGAATCACCAGGATTTTCTATTCTAATTCTTTAGAAAATCAATTCACAACATATCTGTGTTGTTTTTCTCTTCTATGTAATCTGGTGAGGGATGTCCTCTATTTATAGTCTCTTTTTAGCCAGCCTATTAAATTCTAACATTTAGAATTCCGCCGCTTGTCGAAAACCAAAGAGACACCGAACTGTAGCGCTTGGTTAATTCTGACGTTCGGTAAAAAATCAAAGAGTCATCGAACCGTAGCGCTTGGTTAATTCCAATGTTCGGTAAAAACCAAAGAGTCGTCGAACCGTAGCGTTGGTTAATAAAAGAGGCACATTTATTCCATATAAATTCTAACACTTTAGAATTCCGACGGAATTGTTTGAAGAAGATTAATGCAAGACATTAAATTCTATATGTGAATTTAATCTCTCAGACTTTTGCGAGAGGTTTGGGTTTAGTTTTTGGTTTAAGCTAATCTGAACTTATTGGACTGAACCCACATAGATCATGGTCCTAGCCCAAATCAAATTTGGCTAGTCCTGAATCTATTTAAATCCAAATCAAGTCTAATTTTAAATTAATATTTGAAATTGACTAGTCCTTCTAATAGACTTAAACCAAATTGAATCTTATTCAATTGTACTTAACCCAATTGAGATAATTCAATCAATCAAATTGATTAATTAAATCATATACGATTCTCAATCGTTGATCAGCAAACAGATCATCCTAGGAAACTTCTATGCGTGTGACTCTCTAGGTTCGAACCTAAGCGGTAGCATAGAAATAACTTTCTATACTAATCGATGTGCCCATCTAGTAATGGAACCCGACATCCGGATAGGTCGAAGAGTTGCCGAGCAAACTCCAAGAACCCTAAGAAATAGTTATCGTATAATTCATCCTCTTGACCATAAATGCTAAGGATGGCTTAAGAGCCTGTTAACTCTAAATAGCAAATCCATAAAGTGATTTCAATTTTAGTGATCATGTGACTTTCACATGAAGTGCCTTGGCCAAGGTCTTGCTAAATTGAAACACAAGCATTTCTCCTTTTAACGGGATAGGTCAAATTCCATCTTGATCCACAACTGACTACCACAAGTACTTGACTGCACCCAGTAACCTTTCGTAGCTGGATTAGAAATTCAGGTGGTCTGGCACCTAAGTACAATGAGTTGCTTGTAAGCCACTGGTTGTGATCTTCCAGGTCTGAAGGATACTTATACCTATATCTTCTCGGATTAACTCTTGACAGTAGAGTATCCAGAAATGAGTCACGTTCGGTGAAATATACTCCTACACTTTCACCTGTATGTCATACCAGTGTCTCTACACTCCTTGGTTAAGAGGACAACCAACAAATATGATATACAACGTCCTATAATTGATAGTACTATGGCCCTGTCATAGTATATCATATGGTCGCGAACCTTTTTGAGGACCTTCAAAGATAAATCCTCCTTTATCGTGAAGAAAGATCCTAAGGGCTTCATTACAATCAGGAGTATTAAGAAGATGTTCTTGTAATGAATAAACTGCCAAATAACTTTTATTAATATATCAATTTATATATAATTTACATTAGCACAATCATCAAATGATTGGCTTTAGGATACAATTCCCAACACAAGCTAGTTCTTCCTTTTCTGAGGGACAATCCATAAATCATCCATCTTTGTTTAATGGCACAAATTACTCATATTGAAAAGTTAAAATGAGGATATTCATTTAAGCTTTAGACTATGATTTATGGAGTGTCATTATCAATGGTTCTAACACTCCCACATACTTAGTAGATGATCCATTATTCCTAAGCCCGAAAGGGATTGGAATGAGAATGATAGGAAAATGGCCTAACTCAATGCCAAGGCCATGAATGTCCTATACTGCCCTTGAATGCAAATGAATTCAATAAAATATCTACTTGCATCTCAGCCAAGAAGATATGTGATCAGTTGGAAGATACATATGAGGGTACCAACCAGGTTAAAGAGTCCAAGATTAATATTCTTGTGCATAAATATTAACTTTTTAACATGGATTAGAATGATTCCATCACTTGCATGTATACTAGATTTACTGATATAGTGAATGGATTAAAAAGTCTTGAAAAGACCTATACTAACTCTGAACTTATTCAAAAAATTCTTAGGTCTCTTCCAAGAGCATGAAAAGCCAAAGTAGCAGCAATCCAAAAAGCCAAAGATCTCAACAATTTGCCTTTGGAGGAGCTCCTTGGATCACTCATGACCTATAAACTTATAATAAAGTAACATCTTGAAGAAGATGTGAAGAAGAAAAGGACAATCGCATTAAAAGCTGCTGAAAACAAATGAGCAGCAGTGAAGAAGATGAAGGCGATGAAGACATCGCTCTCCTTACAAAGAAGTTCAAAAAATTTGTACAGAAGGAGGCCATTTCACAAAAGAAAATTTGGTGTCAAAGTGAAAGGAGATAAGGAGAATGATAAGGATAAAGAGAAGAAGAAAGATCCCGCGATTTGCTATGAATGTAAAAGCCTGAACATTACAAATCCGAATGTTCTCAACTCAAAAAGGGATATAGAAAGGAAAAAAAAGCGCATGTTATAATTTGGAGTGACAGTGAGGAATCTTCATTCGAAGGTCAATAACAAGAAGTTGCTAATATATGTCTGATGGTCAATAAAGAAGATGTATGTTTTAAAACCTCTGTTTATGATTTTACTTTTGTTGAACTTTATGATGCTTTCAATGAATTGCTCGGTGATTTTAAAGTTTTGAGAATAAAGAACATAGTTTAAAAACTGAAAATCAAATCTTCTTAAATAGAATAGTGAATTTACCATTGAATTTGAAAAATTAAAATCTGAAAAGCAAGATTTAGAAAATAGAAAGATATAATCTCTGCTGAAAATTAACATTTAAAAAATAAAGTTAAAAATATAAGAATATTATTGATAAATTTATATATAGCTCAGAAAGACTTAATTTACTTTTGAATAATCAAGAGCTATTTTGACAAAGCCGATTTGGGTTACAAACCATATAAGAAACAAAAACTTGTTAACAATTTCTTTGTTAAAAAACCAGTTAAAAATGATATTTTCTATTTCTGTTATGGTAATTGTTAGTAATAGTGTCCTAGGCCTATTGTATGGACATGGTATTTTAAATATTTATGAACATTTACTGTATTTTATATATAATAATCCTTGAATAATATTATGAATTATTCTAAATGTCCCTAATCGGTTATTGTTGTGGGAATAACAATAAATTAGATTAGTATGAAATTTGATTGATATTCATGGGATGAATATGTGTATGAGATACAAATCAAATTTATATGTATTTGTTGAGAACAAATATTGGACAAGACCCGCCTTGAGATTAATACATGGATCAAGTCATAAGTTAATCTCTAGTAGTTGTGTCATTAAATCTTTAGACCTGAGATTGCCATAGTTCTCAACATGAGGAATATTATGTTTTGACATAATCAAACGTTGTCTTTACCGGATGAATAAAGATTATGATTGAACATAATAAGAATCATGTAGTGAGATGTGAGTTATTAAGATGAAATTTGTCTCTATTATATGAGAGATATCTTTGGGCCCCTCGATGATTGAGACTGAGAAATGCATGGCCATGCTCAAATGAATTGATGGAGATCAATATCATTTGTTCAGTCAGTCTAATTGGGTTCGAGAAATTAAGATAGAGAGATATAAGGTTGACTTTATCCATGCCTTATATTCTATCAAGATATCATGTGACAAAAGGATATATTAATAGCTACTTAAGGTTGTCTCGGAACATGAGCTTTTCATTTAACTTGGGTAGTTATACTGTCTTGCTAGAGGTCGCTTATGACTTGTAGGTTCAAAATGTGATTTAGGCCTACTGCCAACGTTAATTGAACCTATAGGGTCGCACACTAAGAACGGACAATAATGGTTACGATTTGTTACTCTCTATATAATTTAAAATGATGAGATTATTTTAAATTACAAATAATAATTAGTTGTCATTTAGATTCAAGTTAATTTTGAGAAAATTTAAATTGTAATTTAAATTGTGACAAGTAATTAAATTGTTACATTTTCTTATTGGATAAGAAAATCCATAAGTTTTTGGTTAAAAATATATATTTCTTATTTTGTAAGGAAAGGATTTAAATTGTTATTATTTAAAATGATTTTAAATAAATATCAATTAAAATCTTAGTTAACCAAATTTCCTAGCAGGCTTGTATATATGTTCGATATATACATTTTAGAGTCTGTGGGGCATTGAAAGGTCACATCGATTGGGCATTTGAAAGGTCACGTCGATTGGGGCTTTTGAAGCGTCATATCTTTGCCTTAAAGATGAAAAAAACATAGAGTTGAAAACAGGGGTTCATTTTTGTGAAAAATGAAATGGTTGAACTAGCATTCAAAACCATTTTGGTATTGTTCGTGTGTGGATACTTATAGAGGGTGATCGTCTTTCTGAAAGGCAGCACCTTTGAAGATCCGAGAAAACCCAACACAAGAACAGAAGGATTGCATACTGATTAAAAAGTAATATAAAAGGTAATAACAAAAGGTAATATTTTTGTTTATCCTTCTTTCGATTTTTATGAAACGCATGTGATTCTTGGTGGGTTATAAATTTATTTTGTTTTCGCTGCAATTTATTCCAATTAGATTGGGATTTTTCATTCCATAACCCAACAGTAATAAAGGTCAAAAATTCTATGTTTACAATCATAAAATATCTCATAAATGCTGGTTATAAAGGTAAGATTTGGGTTCCAAAAGGAACTATATTTACTGCTACTAACCATAAGGACCCAAAAAGGCTTGGGTATCTAAACATAAGATGTGATTGCTTTGCAGGTGTCTTGTAGCCAAAGGATTAAAAATAAAATGATATCTTGATAGCGGCTGCTCAAGACACATGACAGATGATAAAGATCAATTTATCATTCTTGAAGTCAAAAGAGGTGGAGTGGTAACCTTTGAATATAATGGTCAAGGTCATATTATAGGTATTAGTAAAATTTAGATCACTCCATCCACTTTTATGAAAATAATATGTTGATGGTTTAAAACACAATCTGATTAGCATTAGTCAACCATGCGATAAATATTTCAAAGTGTCCTTTGAAGCATTTATTGCACGGTATCTAATTTCATGGATAATAGTATTATCTTTGTGAAAATAAAAATGACAATGTATACTTAATTGGCTTGGATAACATATCTACAAGTAACAATTGCCTTATTGCTGATAATGCTAAGGTAAATGAGATTGGGTGGCTATGGCATCGTAGATTCGGTCATGCAAGCACACACTTGATTTCAAAACTTAGAATGGATTTGGTTAAAGGTCTTCCAAAGTTGGATTTTAAAAATAATAGAGTTTGTGATGCATATCAATTTGAAAATAAATTAAAAATTCTTTTAAATCCAAAAATATTGTTTCAACTTCTAGGCCACTCGAGCTACTACACATGGATCTCTTTGGACCTATTAGAACCATGAGTCTAGAAGGAAAGAAATATGGTCTTGTGATAGTAGACGATTACTCTAGATTCACTTGGATACTGTTTTAGCTCATAAAGATGAGACTTTCTCGATATTTCTGAAATTCTTCAAGAAAGTCACAAATGAGAAAAACACTACCATAGTGTCTTTTAGAAATGATCATGGAACAAAAATTGAAAATCATCTATTTAAAAATTTTTATTGAAAATGACATCCATCATAATTTTTTAGTACATAGGATATCTCAACAAAATAGGATGATAGAAAAAAAATAGGACTCTAGAAGACATGGCCCGTATCATGCTATGTGAAAGCCAACTCCCAAAATATTTTTGGATGAAAGCTATAAACACAGCATGTTACATCTTAAATAGAGCCTTGATTAGATCAATTCTTAAGAAAACTCCTTATGAACTATGACATGATAGAAAACCCAACATTAGGTACTTTCATGCATTTGGTCATAGATATTTTATTTATAATAATGGAAAGGATAATCTAGAAAAGTTTGATGCTAAGTCAGATGAAGGCATATTCTTAGGATATTCTATATTTAGCAAGGCATTTAGAGTATTCAATAAAAAGTATTTGATTGTAGAAGAGTCTATTCATGTAGTGTTTGATAAGTCTTAGCATCAAGTTCTGAAAAGAAAGATGATAAGGAAGATACTAATATCCTTGAAAAAGATTTTGAAAAATTGAATGTGATGTATCTTTAGATCATGAACCTGAAGCTAAATATGATGACTCACCTAAGGATGATAATGTTGATACTACTCGTAATAATATAGATCTATCTAGGGATTGGAGATATGCTTATTGTCATCCAAAGGACCTAATCATAGGTGATCCATCTCGAGGTGTAAGACTAGATCATCCATGAGAAATATCAATAATCAACTTGCATTTATGTCTCATATAGAGCCCAAAACAATTGAGAAAGCTGAAAAGGATAGTTATTGGATGTTAGCTATGTAAGAAGAATTGAATCAGTTCACTAGGAATAAGGTATGGACCTTAGTTGATAGACCCATAGATTATCCAGTTATAGAATCCAAATGAGTATTTAGAAATAAGTTAGATAAAGATGGCACTGTTGTTAAAATAAGGCTAGACTAGTTGCAAAGGGATATAATCAGAAAGAAGGTATCGATTTTGATGAAACCTTTGTACCCATTGCTAGATTAGAAGCTATAAGGTTATTACTTGCATTTGCATGTTGCATGAACATTAACTTATTTTAGATGAATGTAAAAAGTATATTTTTAAATAGTTTATATATGAAAAAGTTTATGTTGAACAACTATCTAGTTTTGATGATCATAAATTTTTAAATTATATTTTTAAATTACATAAAGCACTTTATGGTTTTAAACAGGCATTTAGAGCTTGGTATGATAAACTTAGTAAATTTTTGATTGAACATAATTTTTCTAAAGGTAATATTGACAAAACCTTGTTTTAAAAGAAAGAAAATAATTTATTAGTGGTACAAATTTATATTGATGATATAGTATTTGGTGCTACTAACAATCTTCTTTGTCAAGATTTTGCTAAGCTAATGCAAAAAGAATTTGAAATGAGCATAATGGAAGAACTAAATTTCTTCCTTGGACTTCAAATCAAACAAGAAAGAGAGAAAAAATTTATTAACCAAACAAAATATATGAAGAAAATTCTTAAGAAGTTTGGTATGAAAATTATCAAACCTCTTGGCATACCAACGAGTCCTTCATGCAAACTTGATAAAGATGAGGATGATAAGAAAGTAGATCAAAAGGTTTATAGAGCTATGATTGGTTCTCTACTTTACTTAATAGCTAATGGATCTGATATTATGTTTGATGTATGTTTATGTGCTAGATATCAATTTGATCATAGAGAATCTTACTTAATTGCTGTAAAAAGAATTTTTAGATATTTAAGTGGAACAAAAAATGTAGGATTATAGTATTTTAAAGACTTACCAATTGACTTGATTGCATATTCTGATTCTGATTTTGCTGGTTGTAAATTAGATAGAAAAAGCATAAGTGGTGCATACCAATTCTTAGGCAGTAACTTAATCTCTTGGTTTAGCAAAAAGTAAAATTTAGTTGCATTATCAACTGCTGAAGCTGAAAGTTGTTGTGCTTAAATCCTTTAGATTAAGTGATAACTTGAAGATTATAACACCACACTTGATAAAATTTCAATTAGATGTGACAATACTAATACAATAAACCTTACCAAAAACCCAATTCAGCACTCTAAAACTAAACATATAGAAGTTAGACACTATTTCATTAGAGAACATGTTGCTAACAGTGATGTTTATCTTGATTATATGTGTATTGAAGAACAATTAGCTGATATATTTATAAAACCCTTAAGTGAAGAAAGATTTTGCTATCTTAGAGAAGAATTAGGTATTTATGATCCATTGGAATAGATTTAAAATCCCTAATTAAGAATGATTATCTAGATTTTAATCCATTTTCTTGAAAATTTTCTTATATTTCCAAGAAAAATCATCTAAATGTTTGATTCCTTGATTCCCCATATTTTTAAGAAAAATTTATCTAGAGTTTGATCATGGCTTGATAAGTTTCAGATCCTTGAAACTCCTATTCTTTCGTTGAAACTATCGTGGAGCCGACTCTACTAGAGTTGGAGTCGACTCGAGAGTTTACAACTCTTTGTCTACTCATTAAAGCCAACTCTAGCTACTGCAGGAGCCGACTCTATTTTGAGCATTGACTGCTGTATCGGCTTAGAGCTGACTCTACACTTTGCGGAAGCCGACTTTAAGTGGTCCCCAGTCACTATTTTTAGGGCAGAGCCGACACTTTTCCAAACCAAATCGACTCTAAATCACACTAACTCTCTTCCATTCCTTTCAAACTACCAGAAATCTTTGATTCTCAACCTTCTTTGATCTTCGATGGCTCCCAAGCATCGAGCATCAGCCATTGATTAGAGTCATCGTCACCACCGGTAGATGGTCCGCGCATCATCCGACGAGGCAGCCCTCTCCGAACACGCCGTCAACTTCTTCTTCCTCCACTCCAGATGCCATTCCATCTTCACCCTCACATCAAATCAATTTTTGGCTGAAAAAGCAATTACAATGGGAAGAAAGGTAGATTTCCACTTTCTTAACTATGAAGGTTTTGAGATTGGAAGACTCTTAAGGGATATGGGATGAAAGAAAGTTTGTTCATTAGATGTTTCCACCTATCCCGCACTTGTGAGAGAATTTTACAATAATATAAGTAGAGGAAATGGCAGTTTAGTGAGTTATGTGAGAGGTACTCGAGTTCACATAACTTCTAAAATTTTGGGAAACATTTTAGAAATGCCTATTGTTAGAATGACTGCTACACACTCCTCTAACGGTTGTGAAGCTTTATCAAGAATGTTAGGGAGAGATGTTACTGAATTTGAAGAAATATTAGCAAATCAGTTAAGTAGAAGAAATATTAGCAAATCGGTTAAGTCTGGAGCTGAGACTATTACATAATATATGTAGTAGAATTTTGTTTCAAAAAACTGAAAGATTCGACTATGTTTCTGAAAGGAATGTTGTTGTTATAGATTGTGTGCTTACTGGACATCCAATTAACTTGGTCGAGATGATGATTGGATATATGGCGAAGGCCGACACAAAGAAAAGATTCATCCTACCCTATGGAATGGTATTAACTCTAGTTTTCAGAAACCAAAGGATAGATATCCTAGACAATGAGCCTCAAAAGAAATTAAGGTACACTAATTATTACAACATTTTCACTCTCCACTGCATGGGATTCAGAAAGATTGATGGTCAATGGCAAAGGAGGAGACATAGTGATGTGCCTGAACCAATAAGAGGAGTCAGAGCCAAGGATGATAATGACATTGAGAAGGTCCCTAGACCTTCAGCACCTGCACATGGATCCTCTACCTTTGGACCATCTTTTTCTCCACCTAGACCGAGTTTTTCACGAGCACCAGCATCTATAGCATCATCCTCTGCCTTCACAACAGAACAATTGATGCAAATTAAAGAAGTGATGAAGTCTGCTTTGACTAAGCAAGAAGAAAGATAAATGAGAGTATTCGGGATCAGTCTTTGAACTTCAAGCAATTCATTTATCTCTTGGAAGAAAAGGTTGAAAAGATTGAAAACTCAATCAATTCCTCTGCTGAGAGCATGAAGACTGAGTTGTAATACATCTTGGACGGAATCAAAGGCATTACAGAAGAATCAAATATTTATGCAAAGTTTTCTATAGAACTTCAAGTTAACATTCAGAAGCCTCATCTCAGATTGAAGAGCCGATGAAGGAGTATTGCAAGACTCAAGTAGGAGGAATGGAAGAAATTTTAGTTGAATTGAAGAGACTTCCAAGAGTTTGATTGAAGTGAAAGATTCTTGCCTCTCTTGCTGAGCCAATCCAAGCCAATCAAATCAAATCCAATCCAATCCAACCCAACAATCTATCTTAGTCTACTTTTAGAAATCTATAGTATTCCTAGCTTGTACTTAGGATTTCACTAAAAGTTATGTCATGTTGTTGCTTTATATTTGACTTTACTTAGTTTGTATTTTACTTGACATGTACTTGCTTTTATGTAATCAATAAAAAATATGAAGTTTTTATGAAAGCTCTTGGATATCTCTGAAATTACTATGTCATTTTGTGATGTTTTATTTAATTTGGTTAATTTGTATTTTATCCTAAGCAAGGACTATCCTATGCTTTCTTATTTTTTGTTGATGATAAAAAGAGAAAGAGTTGTATATATATTGAAAATAGTATGCACATACATAGGGAGAGCAATTATTCAGGGGGAGCTTATCTAATTTGAAGTTTATCTAATTGAATGGTTTGATTTAATAATTAAATTGATTAATTTTAATAGTATGAATCATGGGATAAAATTTGAATTCATGGAATAATCAAGCTAAATATTTGGAATAAAATTAAAATTCTGCTTAATATCATTCTATTTAAAAAATTATCTAAATTGAAGTTTATGCGTTAATTATATATGCATATACTCAGTGTTTTTGTCATCATCAAAAGTGAAAGATTGTTGACCCAATTACTAATTTTGATGAATAACAAAAACCACATGAGTATATTTCTTATGTTACCAATAATTTTGATGAAGTATTTTAAAATTTAAATATTTATTTAATCAAAATTTAAGAAAAATTGAGTTTAAATCCATGTCTAATGTTAAATGTCAAGTTTTAGTTATTAGAACTGACTCTAGAAGTATTAGAGCCGACTTCGAAGCATATCGAAACAGTTTGGCACTTTCGGCATAATTAGAGCTGACTCTAATCGAAAAACAGAGTCTCATTTCTGCATCCAATTAGAGCTGACTCATGCAGAAAATTAGAGCCGACTCTAATAGTTATACAAAGACTATATTTTTTGGAGGTTCATTAGAGCCGACTCCAGCATTCGCTAGAGCTAACTCCCGCACGAGAAGTGTCGACCCCTCGAAAATCTAGAGCTGAGAGCTGACTCCGCAATGAGCAAAAGTTTATGTTTTGTACATCCCAAGTTAGAGTCAACTTCAGGTTTTATTAGAGCCAACTCTAATATGTCAGAAATGGATTCAGAAGTGTCAGAGATGACTCCAACGCTTATCTTTTCTCCAACAAACTTCAACGGATATTTTCTTTTTCATGCTAAACATCTCCTCAAGTACTTTTAATGGCTAATTTTTATCTAAAAGTGGATTTAAAGGAGATTATTAAAGGGGAGCCATCCGGTAGTTTTGAGACGATGAAAAAGAGAGAGAATAGAAGTGAAAAATCAAAAAGATAGAGTTCAAATCCAAAATCCTTTTATTCGAAATGAGGTTTAGAGAAATTCAAAGCATTCAAAAGCCAACTTTGAAGAATTTCTATCAAATCAAAGGAGAAGCAAAGAGCCCTAGTTCTTCAAGAGCCTCTACCTCAACGTTTCTTCAAAAAGCTTCAATCCTATCTTGAGAAAGATCATCTCAGAAGAATAGAGGAAAAGAAGAAAAGCTCAACTTCAAAAATTTTCTAAATCAGGCTCTTCTATTTTTATCTTGATTATATTATCTTATTTGTTCATTTGAGGAGCTTTATTACTATTATAACTATCTTTCTATTATCTTTGTTGATTGATTCAATCAAAGGATTGAATCAAGGAGGGCAGTTTAGCTTTGTTCAAGCTAGAAAGCTTAGGATAGGTTTTGTGTCGGTGAACCTGTGAAAACCGGCTGGATTCATTGTGATCTCGTTGTTAAAATAACAAGTTTGAGTTGTGAGCTTGCAAAATAACTCTGCTGTAATCAGGGTGATTATAGTGTGGGCCCAAGAGTTCCTTGGGAATGGATGTAGGTGTAGCTAGCACTGAACCACTATAAATTTCTTGTGTTTGTTGTGCTTGTCTCTTTCTCTCTACTCTATCTTTATCATTGCTTTGCATTCTTAGCACCACACTCATTGCATATATTTTTGTGCACTATTACTTTCTAAAATTATTTTTAAGCGCCTAATTTTTTTAAGAATCCAATTCACCCCCTCTCTTGGGTTGCCATATGGGCCAATAGTATTACACCTATCGTTTCTTAAATCAGATAATAAACATTATCTCTGTGAAAGACATACATGTCTATACTCATATTCTTTCTTTTGCCAGTTTACCTTTAATGATATGTTAATTGATTAATTCATTTTATTAAAAATGCTGAAGTCCTTATGACTTTAGAAGAAGCAATTAATTTGTGTGACACTTATTTGTCATTGTTTTTTTTTTTTTTGAACTTTATAATAGCCAATTGCCTAGGACATATGCATGACTTGTGGGTGCAACATTTTAAGTGCTACATCCTAGTGGCATGATGGCCTGGCACTGACATGCATGATCCATCTCAAGCCAGTGTTTGGCATGCGGTTGTGCCATTTATTACTTAGGTACTAGCATATTAGTCACAAATACTCTTGAAAAATTCACCTATATGAGAATTATCATATTAGATCATGACTTAAGGTTTGGACTAGCCTTAAGAAATTCTTATGAAAAATCAAGGTACTAAGCACAAGGCCTTTAATATACGCTGATCGCTTAAACCCAATTGATCCATACTGTGTGTAATTAGTAGAAGTCTAAGTCAATGATCTAGTTCAAGGTTTAATCAACTATGGTTCCTTCATATGTATACAATCAACACTAAGTGGAGTTCAAGTCCATAGGACACCTCACCTATTGAGCAGTATAAGATGCCTTAAAATTTATGTTATAAATTTTATTAAATTTTTTAGTTTAAAACTTTTATGGGGGATTGTTGGTAAAAAGTTTTAAAATAAAAAAAAGAATGCCCACGAGCAAATACTACGGACGTTCGTTGGAGTCACGCGAGCATTCTGCTCTTGCGAGCGGAACGCTCACGACACCCGTAGCGCTTGTGCGGGGCACAAGCAGAGGCGGAGGCGAGCGTTCTACTCGTGAGGTAAGCGTTCCATGAACGCTCGCAAGGTAATTTGTTGGCCCAGATGGCAATCCAAGAGGGGGATGAATTGGATTCTTAAAAATTTGAAACTATTTTTCAAAGTAATGCCCAAGAGTAAATGCTATGAGAGTATATGAGTGCAATGCAAGTGATGCGTGTCGTAGCGCAACGATTAAAACACCTTAATTTCACTAATAGAATAGCGAGAGTAAGGGATCGATTCCACATGGACTTTAGCGATTATCTTGAAATAAATTTATAAATTTAACTAAATAGATAATTAGTAGTGTAAAATAATAAGATATGGTTTATCTTATAAGAGCACGGCTCGTACCCGTAGATCATGACCCGTCCCTTTTAAGAATAGACCAGTCTAAATTTATTTCTACTTAAATAGAATTTAATAACAATTAAACATGAATAGAAACTTTATTTCATAGCATTCAACAGTGTAAATTCAAAGGTTATGACATTAAGAAGGCAACAAGAAAATAAATTCTTCCTAAATCAAGTTGAACCGGGCTGAATCAAGTTGAACTGGGCTGAATCAAGTTGAACCGGGCTGAATCCTATGTTCTTCCTCCGCCTCCAAGCCACGAACTTCCTGGGAAGAGCCTCACGACTTCTCCACGGATGCATGGACAGAGCCTCCGAAGAACTTCCAAGCCATGAACAGAGTCTTCTCAAAGCCACGAACGTCTCCTAGGCACTCCTCTTGGAAACAGAGCACGCACGGAACAAAGCCTCCAAAGAACTCCAAATTGCTCCCTGCAACCTGGTAACAGCCGCCTCTAACGGATCCTCATAAGCCACGAACAGCTTTTGGGGATTCCTCCAACCTCCTGCAGACTCCCAATGGCAACCCCCCCGGATCTCCCTCTACGATTGCTCAATGGCCTCTTTATAGATGCTTCAGACACGGTGAGGATGCGGAAACGCTGATTACTTTCTACTCAAAATTACTTTCCAATTTGGCACCCGGACAGATGTGGAAGGATTTCGAAGGGATTGTGGCGAGATTGCAGATGATTCCTTCCAATTTAGCTTCAAAGTTCTTCCTCAATTGTAGCCGGACTGTGAAATCGGAGAAGAGAAGAATCTGGATTCCTTCTTTAATTCCATTAAATCCGAGATACCTTTGGTAATTTCTGATGTTGAGGATCTTTTTGGCGGCGATAATCTTCTTAGCGGCGATATTTTTGGCGAAGAAATCCATCCTGGCAGCCTCTGTGCGTCGCATGTCCGTTTGAAAGAACCTAGAAAGAAAGACGATGAGTTTGCTTTAAAATGCATGCCAACAAACAAATAAATCCTTATAAAATCAATTCCATGCTCATTTTAAGTCTGATTTGAGTGTCGTTTGCATCATTGAATTCCTAAAATCGAGCTCTTTAAGTTGATAAGGTTTTACCTAAAATATTATATAAAATATTAAATAATAGGTACATTGAATTATTAATTAATAGGTTTAGTGATAATTATTTGTGCGTTTATCACTCCCCCCAACTTGAATCTTACTCATCCTCGAGTAAATAAGAAAATTAGAAATATGTACCAAGCTAGTCCAAGAATTGATAGTTATCTTATAGTTCTAAAAAAATTTCTGGTTAGATCATAAGGGAGGTACTTCATTGGATTATTAAGTTTACCCATTTAGTGATAGAGTGTAGTCCATAAGAATTTATAGAAGTCTTCCTTCACCAACTTTTCACTTCTCTGATTAAGTCTTCTAACTTAATTTGGGTTGGGTGTAATGTCTTTTCTACTTTGGTTTCCTTATTTATTTATTTGTGTAAAGTCAGTGCAATGTCCTAACCCCTTGCTTTCTAATTAACCCTTGTAGCGAGCTTTAGGCCAATGGCTCCCAAACCAATTGGTTTTAGGGCATTAGGTGTAAAACACCCTCGGACTCGAGTCAAAAAGGCTTTAGGTAGGACTGACTCTACTTAGGTTCTTTTACATTCTCACCTTTTACGCGAACAACATCACTTTCTTAGGTGACGGGGCCCGGTTACTTAGTGAAAGATGCTAAGAACCTAATTTATTAACTTTAAGAGAGATTTTTTTCTTTTTTTTACATTACATTTTCACCCATACCCTTATTAAGTAGATTGTACTATTAAGATCAGGTCAGGAGGGTCTGAAATTATTCTAAAAATTTTTCTGGGCTAAACCCTACCTTTTATTAGGTTTCTTAATAATTTATTCCTCAGTATCTCAAAAATAATCTAACCATTAATCATTAATAGACTGCTTGATTAACTTCAAATCGAGACAGAATTTGGTATACACATCTGATTATAGTTTTACTCGAGGATTTACTTATTCTCCCCCCCCCCCCAACTTAATTTCATTGTCCCTAATGGAAGAAAAATTAATTTCAAGGAAAGATACTACCTGGTAGAGTATTTGAAGGTTGAAGGTTTCATTGTTGCCATCTTCTTTCAATCTACTTCTGTTGCTCTTCTCTGGTCATACTAAAAGACATACTAAAAGAGCAGAAAGTTAAAAATAACTAATAAACTGGGTTGCCTCCCAAGAGCGCTAAGTTTAAAGTCTTCAGCCAGACTGTGCTACTCATTATGATAGTTTGGGTTCACAAGATCAATTGATTCAACAACTTCTCCATCATTAATTTCTTCTATATATGGTTTCAAACGTTGGCCATTTACTTTGAATGTATTTCCTGCTTGGGGTCTTTAAGCTCTACAGCTCCATGGGGAAATACTTGAGTTACTATAAAAGGTCCATTCCATCGTGAACGAAGTTTTCCAGGGAAAAGATGTAATCTTGAATTGTAAAGCCATACTTTTTGATTTGGTTCAAAAGTTTTTCTATTAATAAATTTGTCATGATATGCTTTGGTTCGTTCTTTATAAATTTTTGAGCTCTCATATGCATCATTTCGTAGCTCTTCTAACTCATTCAATTGAAGTTTTCTATAACACCTGCCTTTTTCATATCATAATTAAATTGCTTGATGGCCCAAAATGCACGGTGTTCCAATTCTACAGGTAAATGGTAGGCCTTTCCAAATACGAGCCGGTAAGGAGACATTCCTATGGGAGTTTTAAATGCAGTACGATAAGCCCATAATGCATCATCCAAACGTTCTGACCAATCTTTCCTATCGGGTCTCACCATTTTTTCAAGGATATGTTTAATTTCTCTATTTGATATTTCAACTTGGCCACTAGTTTGGGGATGATAAGGTGTAGCTACCTTATGAGTAATTCCATATTTGTTCATTAATCCTTCAAAGTGTCTATTCGTGAAATGTGTACCCCCATCACTAATTATAGCCCTTGGGCATCCAAAACGACTAAGGATGTTATGCTGAATAAACTTGATTACAACTTTATGGTCATTGGTTCGAGTTGCCATGGCTTCAATCCATTTTGACACATAATCAACTGCCACTAGAATGTATTCGAATCCGAAAGAGAAAGGAAATGGGCCCATAAAATCAATACCCCATACATCAAAAATTTCTACAACCAATATAGGGTTTAGGGGCATCATATCTTTTCGAGAAATATTTCCTGTTTGTTGACATTGGAGATAATTACGAAATTCATGTGCATCTTTAAAAAGAGTTGGCCAATAAAACCACTTTGTAGTACCTTTGCTGCAGTTTTCTTCCACTAAAATGTCCTCCACAGGCAAGAGAATGACAGAAGTTAAATACAATTCACCTAATCACCTGATCCGAACAGTACTTAAATAATTCAGGATCTTCCCAAAAGTAATATTTGATTTGTGAGAAAAATCTATCTTTTTCTTGTTTTGTCCAGTGGAAGGTACTTTTCCTGTTGCCAAATAATTCACAATGTGGGCAAACCAGGGAAGACTGCTATGGAAAATTGAGAATAATGCTCATCAGAAACATATCTCTGATTATTTCTTTATTGTATTCCACTGAGATCCTAGAGATATGATCTGCTACCATATTTTCAGAACCCTTCTTATCTAAGATTTCTAGGTCAAATTCTTGTAATAGAAGGATCCATCTAATCAGTCTGGGTTTTGTATCCTTTTTTGATAAAAGATGCCTCAATGCTGCATGATCAGAATAAACTAAAACCTTAGACCCTAACAGATATGATCTAAATTTTCTAGGGCAAACACAACTGCTAGTAATTCTTTTTCAGTGGTAGTATAGTTCATTTGTGCATCTGAAAGAGTTTTGCTAGCATAATAAATTACATGGGTTTCTCGATTGAGTTTCTGTCCTAGAACTGCCCCTACAGCATAATCAGAAGCATCACACATGATTTCGAAAGGTATGGTCCAATCTGGGGGCTTGATAATTGGTGCAGTGGTCAAAGCAGTTCGAAGGATGTTATAGGCTGAACTATCAAAATTAAAAGAACTGGTCAACAAATTACACAATGGTCGAGAAATTTTACTGAAATCTTTGATGAAGCGTCTATAAAAACCAGCATGACCAAGGAAAGATCGTACTTGTTTAACTGAGGTTGGGGGTGGTAGATTTGAGATCAATTCAACCTTGGCTTTATCAACCTCAATACCTCGCTCTGAAAAATGTGTCCAAGCACAATTCCCTCACGAACCATAAAATGGCTCTTCTCCCAACTTAGGACTAAATTCATTTCCATACATCGTTTCAGTACCTTAGTTAAGTTCTCGAGGCAGCTATCAAATGATGCACCAAAAACTGAAAAATCATCCATAAATACTTTCCAAAAATTGACCAATCATATCAGAAAATATGGCCAACATACATCGTTGAAAAGTGGCTGGTGCATTACAAAGACCAAATGGCATGCGTCTAAAGGCAAATGTTCCAAAGGGACAGGTGAAGGTGGTCTTTTCTTGATCTGCAGGAAATACTGGGACTTGATTGTATCCTGAATATCCATCTAAGAAACAAAAGAAACTTTGTCCCGCTAGCCGTTCTAGAATTTGATCGATAAAAGGCAAAGGAAAGTGGTCTTTCCTAGTCACGGCATTCAACTTTCGATAATCTATACACACTCTCCAACTAGTTGATGTGCGAGTAGGAATTGATTCGCCCTTTTCATTTTTAATCACGGTAATACCCGATTTTTTAGGTACTACTTGGATTGGACTGACCCATTGGCTATCTGAAATTGGATAAATGATACCAGCATCAAGCCATTTTACTACTTCTTTCTTAACAACATCCCTCATGTTCGGATTTAGCCTTCGTTGCATGTCTCTATGTGGTTTGGCTTCAATTTCACTATGAATGTGGTGCATGCAAACGGAAGGGTCAATTCCCTTAAGATCAGCTATTGTCCATCCAATTGCCTCTTTATGTCTTTAAGTACATCTACCAATTTATCTTCTTGCTCAGAGGTTAGGGTAGATGCAATGATTACTGGAAGGGTATCATTGGGTCCAAGGAATGAATATTTTAAGTTATCTGGAAGAGGTTTCAATTCTAGTTGGGGTGGTTCTTCCAAGGATGGTATTAAAGGACTTGGTTTAGTTGGAAGTGGTTCATATTTTATAGTCCAAGGCGGGATGGTGTCAAACTTAGGTGGTTCTAATAACATGTTTATCTCTTTGGTACTCATCAATATCAAAGTCATCTATTCCAAAATGTGTAAGACATGTTTGTAAAGGATCCGAATCAAGCAAACTTTGAAATTTTTTATCTACTACTTCCTCTATCATGTTTACTTCATTTAAATCATACACAGGTGGTCCTTGGGAAGCATTAAAAATATTTAATCTCATCTTCTTTTCCAAAAGATACATCCATCACACCTGTTCTACAATTTATACATGCATTAGCAGTAGCTAGAAAAGGTCTTCCAAGGATGATGGGAATTTGGTTAGGATTACCGCTAGATTCCATATCTAACACAAGGAAGTCGACAGAAAAATAAAATTCATCCACCTTTACTAATACATCTTCCAATATTCCACGAGGTTCTTTGACTGATCTATCTGCCAATTGTAGTGTTACGTCGTGGGTTTCAACTCTCCAAATCCAAATAACTCATACACTGAACTTGGGAGAAGGTTTACACTCGCACCCAAATCTAATAATGCTTTCTTGATTGTGAAGTTTCCTATGACACATGATATAATCGGGGTACCAGGATCTTTTAGTTTGGGTGGGGTTATTTGCTGAACAACTGAGCTGACTTGCTCAGTCAAATGGATCTTTTTTGGTATTTGTGACTTGGCTTTCCGTTTTTGTGTGCATAGATCCTTCAAAAATTTGGCATAAGCTGGAACTTGCTTGATAGCATCGAGAAGAGGTAAGTTTATTTGGACTTGCTTAAATAACTCAAGCATCTCATTCATTTTTATATTCTTCTTATCTGAAGGCAAAGGAGATTCTAAAGCACTAGGGAATGGGGCTTTAGGTGTGATTGCTTGATCATTGAATTCCTTTTCTTCTTCATTTCTTCTCTTTTCTGGTTTAGCCACTTCTAATTTCTGGGTTGGTTCAGGTGGGTTCAATGTTTTTCCACTTCTGAGAGTCATGACTGATTTAGCATGTTCTGGGAATTTGTCAGGACTATTGGAACCTTCAGCCATGAATTGTCCTTTCGGGTTATCGATAGGCTGACTAGGTAACTTACCCTCCTCCCTTCTACTGAATGCTGTGGCTAATTGACCTATCTGAGTTTCTAGTTTTGCAATAGATTGTGTGTGGGAGTGAAGGATTTGAGTATTCATTTCTAGCCCTTTCAATGCTTGTAACACTTTGTCTTCAAAAGTAGGATGATTATTCGGTGGAGGTTGTGGGATGTTTGGATATTGTGAATATGGCATGCTTCTAAAATTGGTTTCTTGATAATTAGGTCTGATCGATGATGAATTAATTACAGGTTGAGGTTTCCAAGAAAAATTTGGGTGATTTCGCCAGCCAGGATTGTAAGTATTTGCATATGGATCATTTCCTGTTCTAGGAGCTAATCGGGTTTGGGCTTGGTGGGCTTGCTCTTGAACAAGTTCAGGAAATTGGTATGCAGCTGGACATTCACCTATAGAATGGGTTGGACTCGAACAAATTATGCAGACCTCATGTAATTGAGTAGATGGGAAAGAGATGTTTCCAACTTGTAGAATCCGGTCAAGTTTATGGGATAATTCATCTACCTTAGTATAGATATCTGTAGAATGACCTATTTCATATATTCCACCTCTTTTAGGTTCTACGGGAGGGTCTCGACGAGCAACTGACATGTGATGTAATGAATTCTCACTCAATGTCTCAAAGAGTTGCCAAGCTTCATGTTCATTTTTTAACATAAATGTCCCACCACATGAAGCATCAACCATTTGCATTACTTTTCTGATAAACCATCATAAAAGCACTGAACCAGTTGCCATTTGGGTATGGCATGATGTGGACATTTTCTAATCAGTTCTTTAAATCTCTCCCATGTCTCATGAAACATCTTTCCATCTGTCTGGAAAAACTTGTTATGGCTTTTCTAATTTGATTCGTTTTTTCTATAGGAAAATATTTCTTAAGAAACTCTCTCTGAAGATGATCCCAAGTTGAAATTATAACAGTGTCTAGTGAATTTAACCAATACTTGGCTTTATCTTTTAGGGAAAAGGGAATAACTTAAGCCTAAGTGCATCATCAGAGAAATTTTGAATCTTGACAGTTGAGCAAATTTCCAAGAATTCATCTAAGTGTTTGTAGGGATCCTCATTTGTAAGTCCATAGAAAGATGGTAACATTTGGATTACACTTGACTTAATTTCATATTGGACAGCCTCTACTGGAGGCACTTGAATGCAGGGAGAGTAGGTATACCTTGAAGGAGTAAAATACTCTTTTAACTGTCGTGGTTGATCATTTTCGTTATTAGGATCCATAATTCTGAGTCTGTTTGCTCTAAAAGTTCTTTCTATCTCAGGATCTAAGGGTATAAGGTTGGGTTGCAACGATCGACGACCAAGCATACACCCTAACAATGACTCTAAAGCAAACAGTAATTAATTTTTTTTATAGAAGAGAAGAAGAAGATTCTAAAGAAAATATCCTAAAAGATTCATAGAACTAAGAGCAATGAATAATTTAATTAGGTTTTAATAATTCTTAGCAATCAAGTTAACAAAGATTAGACTCTCTATTCTAGGTTTATCCCTAGATCTAGACAGCTCCTAACTTCCAAGACCACCTTGGAGCCCTCCAAGTCAAAATTAGCTGATTAACTAGCCAGTTAAGGGTAAGGTCAGTGGGGGTCCCCCGTTGCTTACTAGGTAAGCGAACAGAACCAATTAAGTAACCACTTTCCTTTCCTTTTCTAGACACCAGTTAAGCAGTCAATCTCGACCCGGTCCAACTCTTTTGGATGCCTTGTCCTATTGAGCTCGAGTTCCTTAGGGGCTGACGTCTAGTTAATTTTAGAGTTAAAGGTTTGGGTTAATGCAAAATGAAGGATGTGGTTTGTGGGCCAAGAAGGGTGATGAAATCCCCACCTTATCTTGATTAGGGGTTTGTGCCCTTAAAGTTAATTATGAAATGCTATGCAACAAGCAGATGTCCAGCTCTTGAAATTATCAAACAAAATTAATCTAATTACTTTTTTTTTAAGATTTTTGTGATTAGGTTTCTAATTTCTTAATAAATTATGAGATGTCAATGAAGAATTTTGAGTTTTGCAAAAAATAAATTTACCTAAGTCAATCTAAGCATAGAAATAAAATAATTATTTTGTTTATATTTTATTTTATTTTATATATTTTTTTATTTTCTTAAATTAATTATATTTTATGGAAGGTATCTTAGGGTTTTCTTTCAGGTTCTTTAAGATAAGTTAATTAAAAGAAAATTTTGATTAGGTTAAAAGTGGATTTGTAACAAGAAGGAAAGTAATAATTCTTTTTTTTTATGTTAAAAAGAAAATATGCAATTCTAACAATTAAGGTAATAAAATAAAGAGACAATAACTATTTAAAAATTAAGAATAAAATTAAGAGAAAATTACTCTAATTTTTTATTTTAATTTTATTTTTTTTTATTTTTTTTTTTTTTTTTCAAAATAACACACTTAAGTCCCCGCAATGGCGCCAAAATCTGATGCGTGTCGTAGCGCAACGATTAAAACACCTTAATTTCACTAATAGAATAGCGAGAGTAAGGGATCGATTCCACAGGGACTTTAGCGATTATCTTGAAATAAATTTATAAATTTAACTAAATAGATAATTAGTAGTGCAAAATAATCAAGATATGGTCTATCTTATAAGAGCACGACTCGTACCCGTAGATCACGGCCCGTCCCTTTTAAGAATAGATCAGTCTAAATTATTTCCACTTAAATAGAATTTAATAACAATTAAACATGAATAGAAACTTTATTTCATAGCATTCGTAAATTCAAAGATTATGACATTAGAACGCAGCCTGACACTTACCTTCGCGGAACCTGACACGGGAGAGTCCTTACCTATCAGAATGACATCCTAGACAAAGAATCATGTCGGGACGTGGCCTAGAGCCTATTGTAACCGCCCCACGCCTACCCGACCAGATCTCGAGACGTCAAGGAGCTCTCCCGACCGTCGATCCCTTAACAAACGAGTACGGAGCCTAACGGCCCCACGATGGCCTGATTCTGTCCGCCTCCGTATCGTAACAACCTCTGAACCTTCCAGAAGACGCTCAAGATCCCGATGACAGTCTATAAGTATCAAGTTCACGGATTCTCTCAGGTATGCGACTCTTGACGCACAAAACTCTGGAATCACTCCTCTCTCCCGGCAGCTCGTCGGTGCTCTGCCCCTCCTAGAGCTTTCGATTGGCCGCCCCCTGGAGAGGTCTCCCGGAGAGATCCACCTCTCCATTGTCTGGTTGATCGCCGATTCCTTCCTCACTGACTTGAGCGTCGGAGGGCCTTCCGCGGAGGACCACCCCCAGCGTCCCTCCGCGTGTGGGCTTCCTTTTTTGCAGGTCCGCCGCACCCCTCTCCCTGAAGATCGACCGCGCCCGAGTCAGAGGACGGATCCCGGCAGCAACAGATTGGCGCTAGAGGAAGGGGCCTCAAGTACCATTAAAACTTGAAAAAAGGAGACAAGGATCTCAGTCCAGAGAAGAACCTCTCTGATGGCCAACCGGAAGAGAGCAACCTCTGATGCCAAGATCAGGTCGCCTCCCAGAGGCCTGATCCGACTGGCGCCACAGCGCCACAACCCCCACCTATCGAGACTCCATCGCCGCCTGCCATTCCGGTGACCCAGGACCAGTTTGCTACGCTGGTCCAGCAAGTCCAGGCTCTTACCCACCTGGTCCAGGAGCACCTTGCAGCTCCTCCCGCTTCGCACCCTCAGAAGGAGGCGGCGATTCCTTCTTCGCCGACGGCCTCCTCCTCTGATTTCCGTGGTTCCGCGGATCCTCCATATCGGCCCAAAGGGGGCAAACCGATCCCGCGGGGCGGTCATGATCGAGATCCTCTCAGATCTCGGCGAACCCGCTCCCTCTCCCCAGCGACGTCTCACCATGATTCGACGCTATCCTTGCGGTCCTCGTGCCCAGCTGCTCCTCTCGCCGGCGAGGAGGAGATCCGCCGCCAGATCCAGGAGATGCGCCAGGAGCTGGACGCCGCCAAGCAGACCCATCTGCCCCAGCCCAAGGCGGAGCTGGGTATCCCTTTCTCTAAGGGGATCATGGAGGAAGTGATTCCCTCCCATGTTAAGCTGCCAGCCGTCGAACCCTACCACGGCTCCACTGATCCGGATGACCATCTCAGTAGCTTCCGGTCGATAATGATGTTCCACGGAGCATCTGATGCGGTCCTCTGCCGAGCCTTCCCATCCACCCTCAGAGGATCCGCCCGGACCTGGTTCAACGCCCTGAAGCCGGGTTCCATTGATTCTTTCGACGAGCTGAGCCGCCTTTTTATTGGCCAGTTCGTCAGCAGCCGCCGCCACCGTCGAAGATCCGACTCCCTCTCCGAAGTCAAACAAAGAGAGGGGGAGTCCTTGAGAAATTATCTTGGCCGTTTCAACAAGGCCATGTTAGAGGTGGACCACCTTAATCATGAGGTGGCTATGTCCGCCCTAGCGGGGGGAGTTTCGAAGGAGAGTGACTTCTACCTGGCAATGGAGGTCAGCTACCCCCCATGTCTCTCTGATATGATGGCCCTTGCGGACAAGTATGCTAGGGTCGAGGAGTCGCGGAGAGTTGCCCGTGTTGAGCAAGCCAAGACGAAGGAGCCTAAACTCCTCGACAGACACCGTCCCATCCGTCGGCCAAGTCCGCCTCGCCGCCAAAGAGTCCCTCCACTGCCGCCGAGGAATCGCTCCCGGAGTCCCCCCAGGCGATTTGATCGCTACACTCCGTTGACTGTGCCCCGAGCACAAATCCTCATGGAGATAAAGCGCCAGCTTCCCCGACCAGTACCTCTCCGAGGGAACCCGACCCAGAGAGACCCTGCCAAGTACTGCCGCTACCATAGGGAGCCCGGTCACGACACTGAGGAGTGCTGGCAGCTGAAGAACGAAATCGAGAGACTGATCCGGCGGGGACGGCTGGACCAATTCAGGAGGGCGCCCGAGCCACAGCAATAAGGAGGTAACCGCCAGCCTGAGCTCCCACAACTCCCTCCTCCACCGAATCCGCCTGTGGTTGGCCGTATCAACATGATTGAGGAGGCCGGCGGATCGAGCTCCAGGGGCGACGGTGATGCACCGGTGCCGAAGAAGGCACGTGCAGGCGAACTTTCCTTTTCTGATGATGATCTTCTTGGGATACAGCTCCCCCACGATGACGCACTTGTTGTATCCCTTAACTTGAACAATTATGATGTAAGCCGAATCCTCGTCGATAGTGGAAGCTCGGTAAACGTTTTACCTTGGTGTGTTTGCCAGGATGAAATTGCTCATGGAAAACCTTCGAGCCGTAGATTCCACCCTGATGGGATTCACCGGCGACGTCATCATCCCGGAAGGAATCGTCTCCCTGATGGTCCGCGCGGGAACCTGGCCCCTCGTGACCATTATACAGACCGATTTCCTAGTGACCGACCTCAGGTCCCCATACAACGCCATATTCGGCAGACCCGGCTTGATGTCCCTCAAGGCGGTTGTCTCTATCCCGCATCTATCTATGAAGTTCCCCACCGAACAAGGGGTTGGAGTGGTTCGGGGAAGTCAAGCCATGGCTCGGCAATGTTTCGTTACGAGCCTTTAGTCTAGAATGCCCGAAGTTGACGGGCTAAACGCTCGTGAAGACTTCGCCGAACAACGAGGAGAACCGGCAGAAGAACTGGAGGAAATACCATTGGACGAAGCTCGGCCCGACCGAACTACAAGGATCGGGTCGCTACTCAAAGAAGAGTCTCGGCACAGATTGATTAGGTTCCTCCAGATCAATGCCGACATCTTCGCCTGGACCGCCTCTGACATGCCAGGAATCAGCATCGAAGTCCTCGTCCACCGCCTCAATGTGGACGAGAGGCACAGGCCTGTTAAGCAGAAGAAGAGAAGCTTCGCCCCAGAGCGACAGAGAGCCATTGAAGAAGAGGTCGACAAGCTCATAAAGGCCTACTTCGTCCGAGAGGTAAATTATCCGAACTGGCTATCAAATGTTGTCATGGTGAAAAAGTCGAACGGCAAATGGAGGATCTGCATCGACTTCACCGACCTCAACAAAGCCTGCCCGAAGGACAGCTTCCCCCTCCCTCGGATCGATCAGCTCGTGGACGCCACCTCAGGCCACCAGATGCTGTCCTTCATGGACGCATACTCCGGCTACAATCAGATCCGAATGGCCCCCGAGGATGAAGAAAAGACTGCATTCATAACCGACCGAGGTACCTACTGTTACCGTGTTATGCCTTTTGGTCTTAAAAATGCAGGGGCGACCTACCAGCGGCTGGTCAACAAAGTGTTCAAGGAACAAATCGGCCGGAACATGGAGGTATACGTGGACGACATGCTAGTCAAAAGCAAGGAGGCATCACAGCATATTGAGGACCTCTCGGAGAGCTTTGCGACGTTGCGCAGATATGGGATGAAACTCAACCCGACCAAGTGCGCCTTCGGCGTCAACTCGGGGAAGTTCCTTGGCTTCATGGTCTCCCAGCGAGGCATCGAAGCTAACCCCCAGAAGATCCAAGCTCTCCAACAAATGACGCCCCCTGCATCCATTAAAGAAGTCCAGCGCCTAACCGGGAGGATAGCGGCCCTTAACCGCTTTGTGGCGCGGTCAGCCGAGAGATGCCTCCCCTTCTTCAAAACTCTCCGATCGGCCAAAAACTTCCAGTGGACTCCCGAGTGCCAGAATTCATTCCAAGATCTTAAGAAGTACCTCGGCTCGCCCCCACTCCTCAGCAGCCCGACCCCAGGAGAAACCTTATTCCTATACCTGGCCGTTTCGGAGGGTGCGGTCTGCTCGGTGCTGATCAAGGAAGAGGGCAAGATCCAGAAGCCGATCTATTATGTGAGTAGGGATTTGCGGCAACCACCTGGGAAGCCGATCCCTATGTCACAAGGTACTGCGGCAGGGCTACTACTGGCCGACCATGCAAAGAGACGCGGACGATTTAGTCCGAGCCTGTGACTCCTGCCAGAGACACGCAAACATCCAAAGGCTCCCTTCCGCCGAGCTAGTCTCTATATCCTCCGCTTGGCCCTTTGCCAAGTGGGGGATGGACATCCTTGGTCCATTCCCGCTTGCGACGGGACAGCGAAAGTTCTTATTTGTCGCCATTGACTACTTCACCAAATGGGTCGAAGCGGAAGCAGTCGCGCAGATCACTGAGGCGCGGGCCCGAGACTTCATGTGGAGGTCCATCATCTGCCGATTCGGCCTACCCCACACTATAATCACCGATAATGGCAAGCAGTTCGACAATTCCAAATTTCGTCAGTTCTGCGAGGAACATGGAATCCGACATCACCTCACTTCGGTCGGGCACCCACAAGCCAACGGGGCGGCCGAGGTAACCAACAGGACCCTCATCCAGGGAATTAAAGCTTGCCTCTCCAGAGCCCGAGGCGGATGGGCCGACGAGCTATATCATGTCTTGTGGGCCTACCGAACTACCCCGAGAACCCCGACCGACGAGACTCCATTCCGGATGGCCTTTGGTACAGAGGCTGTCATCCCTGTGGAAATAGGCCTCCCCTCAATGCGAGTGGAGAGTTATTCGGAGGGAGCCAGCGACGAGCAACTCCGCACCAACCTCGACTTGGTAGAAGAAGTCAGAGAAAAGGCCCGAATCAGGACGGCCGCTTACCAACACCGGATAGCTCGGTACCATGCCTCCCGGGTCAAGGGGAAAGCCTTCCTACCTGGCAACCTTGTCCTCCGAAAAGCTTCTGTATCCAAACCGCTGGAGCAAGGCAAACTAGCGCCAAACTGGGAGGGCCCATATCAAATAACAGAGATTATTGGACCAGGAACCTACAAGCTGCAGGATCTGGAGGGGAAGTCCATTCCCTGAACTTGGAATGCGGACAACCTCCGTAAATATTATCAATAGGGTATGTCCTCTCCGAACAATCTCCATACACCTCACTGCATGTTCCTGTTTAGCTGTTTCCTCAAAACCTGTTGCATGAATCATTATGCACTATATTGCTATAAATTGCAAATAGAAGCGGATACTGCTTACCAATCCTCGGCACAACCGAGCTGTTTGTTTGAACAGGAATCTCCGAACCTTGGCAGGGCCAAGTAAAACAAAATCTACGAACCTTGGCAGGGCCAAGTAAAATATTTCTCCGAACCTTGGCAGGGCCAAGTAAAACAAAATCTCCGAACCTTGGCAGGGCCAAGTAAAATATTTCTCCGAACCTTGGCAGGGCCAAGTAAAACAAAATCTCCGAACCTTGGCAGGGCTAAGTAAAATATTTCTCCGAACCTCGGCAGGGCCGAGCAACAAATCTCCGAACCTTGGCAGGGCCAAGTAAAATATTTCTCCGAATCTCGGCAGGGCCGAGCAACAAAATCTCCGAACCTTGGCAGGGCCAAGTAAAATATTTCTCCGAACCTCGGCAGGGCCGAGCAACAAAATCTCCGAACCTTGGCAGGGCCAAGTAAAATATTTCTCCGAACCTCGGCAGGGCCGAGCAACAAAATCTCCGAACCTTGGCAGGGCCAAGTAAAATATTTCTCCGAACCTCGGCAGGGCCGAGCAACAAATCTCCGAACCTTGGCCTCGGCAGGGCCGAGCAACAAAATCTCCTAACCTTGGCAGGGCCAAGTAAAATATTTCTCCGAACCTCGGCAGGGCCGAGCAAAAAATCTCCGAACCTTGGCAGGGCCAAGTAAAACATTTCTCCGAACCTCGGCAGGGCCGAGCAACAAAATCTCCGAACCTTGGCAGGGCCAAGTAAAATATTTCTCCGAACCTCGACAGGGCCGAGCAACAAATCTCCGAACCTTGGCAGGGCCAAGTAAAATATTTCTCCGAACCTCGGCAGGGCCGAGCAACAAAATCTCCGAACCTTGGCAGGGCCAAGTAAAATATTTCTCCGAACCTCGGTAGGGCCGAGCAACAAAATCTCCGAACCTTGGCAGGGCCAAGTAAAATATTTCCCCGAACCTCGGCGGGGCCGAGTGACGAATCCTCCGAGCCATGGCAAGACCAGGTAAAAGTCACTCGGGCTAAAACCCTGGTGAAAAAGCCGAAGCATACAGGCCTCAACCAAAGCCGAACGGCCCCCAGATAGTCCCCGAAGGACTTCGCCCGGTTTAAAAAATGAGCGCATTGAACAAAAATCGTAGAAGCCACCATTGGCAAACCCCCTCTTGAGGCCCTCGAGTCCCACGTCACCGGCCAAGGCCCCGAGCAGAGCTAGACGATTTCCCTCTCCGCTACCAAAAATCTTTGAGTAACACCTTGGTAACCCGTCGTTCAAAAGGCCTATATCAACGCGAGAACGACAGGACCACGGCAACCCCCTGATTCATCACGCGATTGGGGCCGTAAACTCTCGAAAGAGAGGCTTCAAAAATAAGGCCCACTTTTCATTCATAAAGAGGAGAGCTACAAAGAGACCGCAAAAAGCAAAAACAAGAGCGGGCAGAGGCCCTGGAGTCAGTCGCCCCCAGAGGCCAGTAACTCCTCCAGACGTCCCGTCAGGTCGGCCACCTGCTGACGGAGAGACACGATCTCCTCCTCTTGCCGGTCCATTATCCGGCGTAAGGCCTCCGCCTCCCTGACCGAGACATCCAAGAGTTCTTCGGCGGTCCTCGCAAGCTGCTTGTTGATCGCAAGCCCGACGCGAGGCTCAGCCCATCGACAGTTACGGAGGTGCACCTCCCCTCCGAACGCGGGGCTGCTAACGAGGAACGCGACTCGGCTGAGGATCGCGCTGGAGAGTCCATTTTTCGAGCTCAAACCGAGGGATGGCCGAAACCAATCCCCTCGGTCATATTTATACCCGCCAGGCAGGTATCTCGATCGGCGCGCCGCAAACGCCGACCCATGGGAGATTTGCCACGTGTCACCATTCTAATGCGTGAGGAATCCGAAGAACCGCGCCCTATCCCGAGTAGGATCGATAAGCGCGAGCAGATTGTTCGGGGTTCCCCAGGCGAACATTTTCCGATCTGTCGCCCCTCGCATTAAATGCATTCGACGCTTCCCCAGGCCGCTTGAATACGCCCCCTTTTTCGGAAAACGTGGAAGTCCGTCGCTCGGCCGATAACTCACCCCTTCGGTAAGAGCAGCATCGCCAATAAAAGCGTGACAATATACCGCCCGTTCCACTCTAGTGCCCCCTCTATCAAACGCCGCATGGACTTGACGCTGCGGTCTACAATAACGGCTGAGTCGCTCCCTTTGAGCCCAGATCCCTGAACCTCGACAAGACCGAGCTATAAATCTCCGAACCTCGGCAGGGCCGAGCTACAAATTCTCCAAACCTCGGCAGGGCCGAGCTACAAATCTCCGAACCTCGGCAGGGCCGAGCTACAAATCTCCGAACCTC
>UESW01004493.1:118242-248657 GCA_900491605.1 Calamus simplicifolius
TTGACCTATCTGAGTTTCTAGTTTTGCAATAAATTGTGTGTGGGAGTGAAGGATTTGAGTATTCATTTCTAGCCCTTTCAATGCTTGTAACACTTTGTCTTCGAAAGTAGGATGATTATTCAGTGGAGGTTGTGGGATGTTTGGGTATTGTGAATATGGCATGCTTCTAAAATTGGTTTCTTGATAATTAGGTTTGATCGATGATGAATTAATTACAGGTTGAGGTTTCCAAGAAAAATTTGGGTGATTTCGCCAGCCAGGATTGTAAGTATTTGCATATGGATCATTTCCTGTTCTAGGAGCCAATCGGGTTTGAGCTTGGTGGGCTTGCTCTTGAACAAGTTCAGGAAATTGGTATGCAGCTGGACATTCACCTATAGAATGGGTTGGACTCGAACAAATTATGCAGACCTCATGTACTTGAGTAGATGGGGAAGAGATGTTTCCAACTTGTAGAATCTGGTCAAGTTTATGGGATAATTCATCTACCTTAGTATAGATATCTGTAGAATGACCTATTCATATATTTCACCTCTTTTAGGTCCTATGAGGAGTCTCGACGAGCAACTGACATGTGATGTAATGAATTCTCACTAAATGTCTCAAAGAGTTGCCAAGCTTCATGTTCATTTTTAACATAAATGTCCCACCACATGAAGCATCAACCATTTGCCAATGCTTTTCTAATAAACCATCATAAAAGCATTGAACCAGTTGCCATTGGGTATGGCATGATGTGGACATTTTCTAATCAGTTCTTTAAATCTTTCCCATGTCTCATGAAACATCTCTCATCTGTCTGGAAAAAAAAACTTGTTATGGCTTTTCTAATTTGATTCGTTTTTTCTATAGGAAAATATTTCTTAAGAAACTCTCTCTGAAGATGATCCCAAGTTGAAATTATAACAGTGTCTAGTGAATTTAACCAATACTTGGCTTTATCTTTTAGGGAAAAGGGAATAACTTAAGCCTAAGTGCATCATCAGAGAAATTTTGAATCTTGACAGTTGAGCAAATTTCCAAGAATTCATCTAAGTGTTTGTAGGGATCCTCATTTGTAAGTCCATAGAAAGATGGTAACATTTGGATTATACTTGACTTAATTTCTATTGGACAGCCTCTACTGGAGGCACTTGAATGCAGGGAGAGTAGGTATACCTTGAAGGAGTAAAATACTCTTTTAACTATCGTGGTGGATTATTTTCGTTATTAGGATCCATAATTCTGAGTCTGTTTGCTCTAAAAGTTCTTTCTATCTCAGGATCTAAGGGTATAAGGTTGGATTGCAACGATCGGCGACCAAGCATACACCTTAACAATGACTCTAAAGCAAACAGTAATTAATTTTTTTATAGAAGAGTAAGAAGAAGATTCTAAAGAAAATATCCTAAAAGATTCATAGAACTAAGAGCAATGAATAATTTAATTAGGTTTTAATAATACATAGCAATCAAGTTAACAAAGATTATACTCTTTACTCTAGGTTTATCTTAGATCTAGATAGCTCCTAACTTCCAAGACCGCTTGGAGCCCTCCAAGTCAAAAATTAGCTGATTAACTAGCCAGTTAAGGGTAAGGTCAGTGGGGGTCCCCTAGTTGCTTACTAGGTAAGCGAACGGAACCAATTAAGTAACCACTTTCCTTTCCTTTTCTAGACACCAGTTAAGCAGTCAATCTCGACCCGATCCAACTCTTTTGGTGCCTTGTCCTATTGAGCTCGAGTTCCTTAGGGGCCGACGTCTAGTTAATTTAGAGTTAAAGGTTTGGGTTAATGCAAATGAAGGATGTGGTTTGTAGGCCAAGAAGAGTGATGAAATCCCCATCTTATCTTGATTAGGGGTTTGTGCCCTTAAAGTTAATTATGAAAATGCTATGCAATAAGCAGATGTCCAGTTCTTGAAATTATCAGACAAAATTAATCTAATAATAATAATTATTATTATTTTAAGATTTTTGTGATCAAGTTTCTAATTTCCTAATAAATTATGAGATGTCAAAGGAAATTTTGAGTTTTGCAAAAATAAATTTACCTAAGTCAATCTAAGCATAGAAATAAAATAAATTTTGTTTATATATTTTATTTTTATTTTTATAATTTTTTTTCCTTAAATTAATTATATTTTATGGAAGGTATCTTAGGGTTTTCTTTCAGGTTCTTTAAGATAAGTTAATTAAAAGAAAATTTTGATTAGGTTAAAAGTGGATTTTGACAGAAGGAAAGTAATAAATTCTCTTTTTTATGTTAAAAAGAAAATATGAATTCTAATAATTAAGGTAAAAATAAAGAAAATAACCATTTAAAAAATTAAAAATACGAATAAATTAAGAGAAAATTAATCTATTTTTTTATTTTTTTTTTTTTATTTTTTTTCAAAATAACACACTAAGTCCCCGGCAACGGCGCCAAATCTGATGCATGTCGTAGCGCAACGATTAAAACACCTTAATTTCACTAATAGAATAGCGAGAGTAAGGGATCAATTCCACGGGACTTTAGCGATTATCTTGAAATAAATTTATAAATTTAACTAAATAGATAATTAGTAGTACAAAATAATCAGATATGGTCTATCTTATAAGAGCACGGCTCGTACCCGTAGATCAAGGCCCTCCCTTTAAGAATAGACCAGTCTAATTTTTTCCACTTAAATAGAATTGAATAACAATTAAACATGAATAGAAACTTTATTTCATAGCATTCGTAAATTCAAAGGCTATGACATTAAGAAGGCAACAAGAAAATAAATTCTTTCTAAATCAAACCGGGCTAAATCAAGTTGAACCGGGCTGAATCCTCTGTTCTTCCTCCGCCTCCAAGCCACGAACTTCCTGGGAAGAGCCTCACGACTTCTCCACGGACACATGGACGCATGGACAGAGCCTCTGAAGAACTTCCAAGCTACAAACAAAATCTTCTCAAAGCCATGAATGTCTCTTGGGCACTCCTCCTGGAAACAGAGCAAAGCCTCCAAAGAACTCCAAATTGCTCCCTGCAACCTGGTAACAGCCACCTCTAACGATCCTCACAAGCCACGAACAGCTTCTGGGGATTCTTTCGACCTCCTGCAGACTCCCAATGTCAACCCCCCCTGGATCTCCCTCTATGATTGCTCAATGGCCTCTTTATAGATGCTTCAGACGCAGTGCGGATGCGGTGAGGATACGGAAACGCTAATTGCTTTCTACTCCAAATTACTTTCCAATTTGGCACCCGGACAGATGCGGAAGGATTTCGAAGGGATCGTGGCGAGATTGTAGACGATTCATTCTAATTTAGCTTCAAAGTTCTTCCTCAATTGTAACTGGACTATGATATCAGAGAAGAGAAGAATTCGGATTTCCTTCTTTAATTCCATTAAATCCGGGATACCTTTGGTAATTTCTGATGTTGAGGATCTTTTTGGCATCGATATATTCTCAGCGGTAATATTTTTGGCGAAGAAATCCATCCTTGGCAGCCTCTGTGCGTCGCATGCGTCCGTTTGAAAGAACCTAGGAAGAAAGACGATGAACTCGCAAACCATCTGCCGAGTTTGCTTTAAAATGCATGTCAATAAACAAATAAATCCTTATAAAATTAATTACAAGCTCGTTTTAAGTCCGATTTGAGTGCCGTTTACGTCGTTGAATTTCTAAAATCGAGCTCTTTAAGTTGATAAGGTTTTACCTAAAATATTATATAAATATTAAAATATTAAATAATATGTACATTGAATTATTAATTAACAGGTTTAGTGATAATTATTTGTGTGTTTATCAGCAAGGTATGCTAAGCAGAATGTAGGAGATATGGTAAAGAAAGAAGAAACAAGCACAATAATACTAGAATTTTATAGTGGTTCGGTGTTAGCTACACCTACGTCCATCCCATGAAACTCTTGGGCCATACTATAATCACCTTGATTATAGCAAAGTTGTTTTACAAGCTCACAATACAAACTTGTTATTTTACCCCAGGATTACAACGAATCCAGCTGGTTTTCACAGGATCACCAGCGTAAAACCTCTCACAAGCTTCCTTAGCTTGTACAAGGCCAAACAGCCCCCTTGATTCAATCCCTTGATTGAACCAACTAATAAAAGTAATAAGAGTTTGGTTACAGTAGAAATGAAGCTCCAAAAATGAGCAAATATAACAGTATAATCAAATAGAAATAAAAGGATCTTGATTAGAAGATTTTTAAAGTTGGGCTTTTCTTCTTTTTCTCTTTCCTTATATTAGATCTTTCTTAAGATGTGCTTGATGCTTTGGAAGAATATTTCACGTTGAGGCTTTTGAAGAACTAGGGCTGTCTTCTTCTCCTTTTGATTTTAAAAAATCCCTCAAGATTAGCCTTGGACTCTTGGGATTTTCCTTAACCTCTGTTTTCACTGTAGGGCTTTTGAATTTTGAGCTTTTTCTCTTTCTTTTTCTCTTGTATTCCCTTTTTGAAAAATGTTCCATGGCTCTTACTTATAATCTTCCTTTAAATCATCTTTTAGAAGAAAACTAGCCATTAAAAGTGGTTGGGAAAGTGTTTAGCACGGAAGAGGAAGGAGCCATTGAAGTCTGTTTGAGAAATGTTAAGTCTGGAGTCGTCTCTAACAGTTTTGGAGTTCGCTCCTGACAGGTTGGAGTTGGCTCGAGCAGACTAGGAATCGGCTCAAACGTGGGTTATTCAAAAAATAAATTTTTTCTTATGGAGTCGGCCCTTGCTGTTCAGAGGGTCGGCACAAGTTTGTGCAGGAGTTGGCTCGAACATATGCGGGAGCCAGCTCGAGTTGAACCCCGAAAAAACACACTCTCTGTATAACTAACCGAGTCAACTCGAGACTCTGCAGGGGCCGACTCGAACTTGATGCAGAATTGAGGTCTTTCTATCTTTCTAACGAAGTCGACTCTGAACTTTGTAGGAGTCGGCTTGACTGCATGTCGAAAGTGCCAAAACGTGCCAAAATGCACTAGAGTCGACTCCTTGACAGCATGAGTTAATTCGAAGTGCTGAAATTGACACTTAATGCTAGACTTAAAACCAAGCTTGATTTTCCTTATGATTTTGATTGATTAAAGATTTAAATCTCTGAAACACTTAATAAAATCATTAGTACAAAAGAAAAATATACTCAGATAGTTTTGTTATTCATCAAAATTAATATTTGGGTCAACACAAGCTGTGGCCATGGACGGGTAGAAATGGCCAAAATAATTTAAAGGTCATTTTTGACATGGTTTTGATAGTAATGAGGCTCAAACATTCAGGATTGAGAGGATTTTTGAGTAGCCCTCTCTTTTATATTATTCCTATTTTTTATTATTATTGATCTTTTTTTTTGGCATCTAAAGGAATCGTTGGGTTGCACCTCTATATGATTGTACTCATGGTAGGAGGTTCGGATTGAGCCGAATCATTGTACCTTGAGGATAGATCGCCTACAATTTGCATAAAGGGACGAAAACTAGTCCTTAGAGCAGTATCTAACATGTCTCGGTCCAGGCATGATTCTTATTTTCTTTTATTTTTAATTTCTTTATGCATTTAAATTTTTAGAGTAAATTTTTTAGAAATTTCTAAGGAGTTTTTGTAAAAACAAACATTTTTCAACATAATCTGCGCGCTTGATATACACTTACTGCATGACCCTCTGATGTAGCAGGTCTTTTTCTTTTAAAAAATAAAGACCAAAACTCCTTTGGATCCATAGCCTACTGTTCCAAGGGGTGCTTTAGTATGTTGCATGTAAGAGTGCAATGGCCACATGCTAACAAGTTTTTGTTTTAAGTGAGAACCTTGGGAAAAGTCCTTTACCCGTGATTCAAAGCGCATGCATCGCGTACGATGATTGATCGCATATGCATAGTATGATACGAAAAAAAGCAAAAATATTCTCGAGCATGTGTGATCACACAGCACATACAATCACTGCATGCAATGTGCGTGTTCTGCACTGCACGCGGTGCACAAAAAGCTTTCCTAAAACCTTATTTACATGAATGGAATGGATGTAAGAAAGAAAAATATGAACTTTTTAATCTAAAAATTATGTATAAACAGTTATGATTATTAAAAAATTACATAGATGAGCTATGTCAACAATAGGAGTATATCAAAGTTTCACTATATGAAGTAAAAACTCAATGGGACTTTACCTTCTTTTGTCTGATTGAAGGAGTAAGGTCCCTCTAAATTCATATTTTTTTTCATATCTAAAATCCAATTCATTCAATTACTACATAGATGAATCCAATCCAAAATATGAATCATAAAAGAAAATATCTATTAAATGGATCATAAGAATACCAGTTACAATGCATGTAAGCCAAAAGAGGAATCCTTTTAGTAGTACCAGCCATTTCCCTTTCTTTCCTTCATATTTTATCAAGTAGTCATGCTAAGACAAAAAAGAAGTCATAAATAATTATGAGGATAGTATCTTTTCGAATAGGACAAGAGTATTCTTACTATTCTCCTTTGTTCTTTCAATTAAATAAATAATTAAAAAATAAAATAGCTAGTACAACAATGAGGTAATAATTTTTAGTTCTGTATGTGTCTGTGTGCATAAATTTTTCTTAATTCCTATGAAACTCATTTCGAATGAAATAACACTAACAAATTTTTTTTTTGCTTATAGTGATAATAGGAGAAAAAATTTTGTTCCAGAAACAGAGATGAAGCAAAATAGAGAGAATGCTTCTTATCTCATGGTTTTGATTCTCTTTCCATGGCGTCTCATGTATTTTATTATTAAAATCATTATATTATTTTTAATATCCTATATATAGTCTTATATATAACCTTAAAATACCTTAAGAGTACATATACTTATCTTCTTTATATTTATTAAAATTTATGGCTGAACGTATTTGTTGCTTTTAAAATAGCTTACGACCATAAACTCATGGTATTGTGCTATTTAATAATATAATTTAATATATTATTATTATTTAGCTTATAAAATTTATATTTATGATAAATTTATTTAGATCAATCTTATTTGTTATGTAAATTTTAATAATTATAATTTTATTTTAAAATATAATGAGGAAGAATCAAATTTAAAAAATAAATATTTTATAAAAGAGGTGATAAGTCTCTAATGCAATAGAGATTTTTCGTGAGAATAAAAATTTATGAGATAAGTGAGGATAGGGATCCATGTCATGATGAAAATTCCTGTGGAGATAAGGGATAGAAAAGCCTATCCATGTTAGATGGAGGGCTAAAGTAAAGATAGGATTGGGATGAAGAGTAGTTCTTCACCTTTGTCCTGTCTTATCTCATTTTATTTTATTATCATTTATATATATATATATATAAAAACTATAGGTACCATTTTATTATATTGACCAAGACTTTTGTTGTTTGTACTAGATTGGAGTCATATCTTTATTGGGATGTAGGATATAGAAATATTTAGTAGAGAATTTCTTCTGTTACCTTCAACTTGTATGGACTCGTTTTGTCCCAAAAGGAATTTTATAAACTTAATTTTTTTCTCGAGCAAATTTTGGAATGATTCCAATTTAAGACGGAAAAAGATTAACCTTAACTTATCTTGACTTAAACCCGATCTTAGCATTTGCACCCAGCCACTTTAAAAGAGAATGCAGTCATTGCACCGCTTTGAATTGCTGTATTGGATAATGTAATCCATTTGATGTTGATTTAGTACGTCTAAAATGCCTGAATTGGAAAGCTGGCAATCTAATCCCATCTCATCCAGTATGAATATAAAAACACGCTCCATGAATCCCTCGTATACGCTACAGCTTTCACATTGCCGGATAAAAACTGCCCATATTTCTTTATGTTTGTTTTGCTCTTCAGAAGCATTTCAAGAATTAGACGGCATGCATGCTTGCCCTCATTATAAGACCACACTTCACGTGCAATTACCACAATAGAGGATTTTAGAGGATCTTGATATAGTCGAGAAATAAAATACGGGTCGAGACACAATCGGTCTGCGGGAAACATGTTGGAACCCTCGACGTAGGACCCTAGTCAAGGGTGGCCCCCAAGCTCTGGGCGGCCTTCAGGGTCTGGACGGCCCCTAGGTCCTGGACGGTTCCCCGACTCCTGGGCGGCCTCCAGGGTCTGGGCGACCTCTCGGTCCTGGTGGCCCCTAGATCCTGGGTGGCCCCCATGGTCTGGGCGGCCTCCAGGGTCTGGACGATCCCCCAACTCTTGGGCGGCCTCCAGGGTCTGGACGGCCTTCCGGTCCTGAGCGGCCCTAGGTCCTCGGCGGCCCCCAGGGTCTGGGCGGCCCCTAAGTCCTGGACGGTCCCCCGACTCCTGGGCGCCTCCAGGGTCTGGGCGGCCTCCCGGTCCTGGGCGGCACCCAGGGTCTGGCGGCCCCTAGTTCCTGGATGGCCCTAATCCTGGACGGCCCCCGAGGTCTGGACGGTCCCCAACTTTTGGGCGGCCTCCAGGGCCTGGCGGCCTACCGGGTCTGAACGGTCCCTCGACTCCTGGGCGGCCTCCAGGGTCTGGGCGGCCTCCCAGTCCTGGGCAGCCTCCAGGTCTGGGTGGCCTCCCAGTCCTGGGCGGCCCCTAGGTCTTGGGGGCCCCTAAGGTCTGGATGGTCCCCACCTCTGGGCGGCCTCCAAGGTCTGGGCGGCCAGGTCTGGGCGGCCTCCCGATCCTGGGCGGCCTCCAGGTCTGGGCGGCCTCCCGGTCCTGGGTGGCCCCTAGGTCTTAGGCGGCCCCTAAGGTCTGGACGTCCCCGACCTCTGGGCGGCCTCTAGGTCTGGGCGGCCCCTAGGTCCTGGGCGGCCCCTAAGGTCTGGACGGTCTCCGACCTCTGGGCGGCCTCCAGGTCTGGGTGGCCTCCCGATCAAAGATGGCCCGGGTCCTTGAGCGACCTCCCGGTCCTGGACGTCCCCCTGCTTTGGACTACAAGCTGTCGTGTCTGGAACAGAGCCCAAGAATTATCAAACATCATAGCGCTTTAAATGGCTTGGATAAGACAAATGCCAAAACGTCACCATTCATCGAAAAGCTCAAATAAAGGAGATACTGAGCACCTATTTTAGAGTCAGAACTTTCCATTAACTCTGACATTCCTGGGAAGATCGAAACCCATCATGGCGATCCTTGACTTCCAAGGCAAGTTCCTCAATGCCTCTGGCATTGATTAACTGTAAACTATCACGTGGCAAGCCCTCGCTGTGGCTGACCACTAATTTTACGCTAATCTTACACATTAATCTCATTCGATGAGAAAAAGAAAAGAAGGGAAATATGATTTGAAGCTGATGGCATGATGACGAAAGCCAGGGAGCGGTCTTTTCTTCGGAAATTCAAGAGGTATAAAAGGGGCTGGAATTCAAAGAGTGGGGGGACTTTTCGATTCTTCCTCCCGCTGGAGATCTAGCACAAGGAAAATTTTTCTATCTTTCTGGTGATCAAGCATCAACAGATTGGCACGCCAGGAAGGGGGCAAACCTTTGACTCCTTCAGATAACTCTGATCTTCCCAGCATGAGACGAGATCTCCGGAAGAAGACCTTTCCCAGGGGTCTGGGGGGCATCTTCGCTCCTGATCGGATTGACAACTCTTGACCTGACCGAGGTCCGGCCAAGCTCTCCGCTGCTTCCTTACCACCATCGGTATCACTACTTCCTCAAGACCACTTGGCCACCCTCACACAGCAAGTTCAAACTCTTGTTGGGATGGTCCAGCAACTGCAGGAGCAACATTCCAGAGGAGCCAAACGCGGTTCGAGACACCTTTGCATTCTAGGTCGGCCACCCCTGTTAGCCGGCAATCACTCGGGGAAGATCCCTCCGACAAGGCCTCTCCGCCCTTATTCCTCAGCGACATTTCATCTCAAGGCTCCCGGGGTGGATCATGCTCCCTTACCCGTTCCTCGGGCAGTCCACCTGCCGGCGACGACGGGGTAAGGAGCCACAGAGGGAGCACCGCCAGTGGTGTCGCTGGTCTTCATCTTCTTCCTTGAGCCAGCTGGGGGAAAGATGGCTGATCAGATGGAGAGGCGTCTCGATGAACAAGATCGGAGATTGGAAGAACTCAGCCAAAGAATCAATAATCAGCCGGGGTCGGATTACGACACCCGTCCCCTCTTACTCGGCTAATTATGGAAGAACCCATTCCAAGGAGGTTCCGATTTCCTCAACTTGACCCCTATGACGGCACCACTGACCCTCTAGATCATCTGGAAAGTTATAAAGCTATCATGCAGGTCCAAGGAGCGACGATGCCCTCTTATGCATTGCCTTCCAGCCACCCTCCGTAAGGCGGCCCGTGTTTGGTATTCTCGTCTGCCCTCACGCAGTGTTGACTCTTTTCGACAACTGGAGAGATCTTTTCTGGCTCATTTCGACGCTTGTCGGAAATTCCTCGAGTGGCAGACAGCTTATTCTCCGTGCAGCAGCAAGAAGGAGAATCTTTGAAAGACTTTATAACCCGTTCAAGGTGGCGGCCCTGGAAGTCTATCATCTTGAAGATGCTGTGGCCACTCTGGCTCTAAAACGGGGGCTCCGACCCTCCCGTTTTACTTATTCTTTGGACAAAAGACCTCCTTCTTCTTATGCTGATCTCCTGAGCCGTGCGCAGAAGTACATCCGCGCCGACGAAGCTGATTCATCCAGGAGGGGCGCAAGGGAGGACTGGCAAAAGACCAGCTCGCCCAGAGTCAACGGACCCCTTCCAAGAAGCCTGAACCCTTGCACCGACCATTGACCGCCGCAAGAGCCAGACTCCCAGAGAGGACCATCTTACACCTCTCTTGCACCCCGGGCTCACATCCTCATGGAGATTGAAAATGAGCCTTATTTACGGCGTCCGCCCCCTTGAAGAAGGGCACTGCCCGTGACAGAAGCCGCTATTGCCGTTTCCATAGGGATTACGGCCACGACACTGAAGAATGTCGGAACTTGAAGCAGGCCATCGAAGAGCTAATTCAGAGGGGATACCTTGGGCAATATATCCAGAAGAAAGAGCTCCTCCCATACCAGCTTTGATGGGACCTCCTCCTGCTCAAGCTAACATTGATAACACCCCAACGGAAAATGGTGGGCATGATTTCCCGTGGAAACCTCATCTTCTAAGAGACCAGAGGGAGGGAAGAGTTAGATGATGTAATCCCTTCTGAGGGAGATATAGCGGGGAAGTGTTGTAAAAGATGATAGCGTCGTCGTTTCATGACGATCGCTAGGCATCCTGTAAAAAGAATCTTAATAGACAGTGGGAGCTCCGCTAATGTGCTTACTTATGATGCATTTCTTCGGATGAGTTTATCTCTGGATTCTCTTCGGCCCGTAGCCGTCCCTCTAGTTGGTTTCACTGGAGACTCTATACCGGTGGAGGGCGAAATTACTTTGCCAGCTACGGCAGGATCGCCGCCGTGTCAAAGCACGGTTATGCTGGATTTTCTGGTAGTTCGGGTCCCCCTGGCTTACAACGCCATTCTTGGCCGTCCCGGCTTGAATATGTTAGATGCAGTTATATCTACTAAGCGCTTATTGGTGCAGTTCCCTACCAACCAAGGAGTTGGTGTGATGCATGGAGAGGTAGACTCGGTCAGACCCTGCTATCATTTAGCCCCTAGTCCCCAGATGGTAATATTCCTCCGGTTGCCGAGTCATTTGACCCCAGGGAAGTCGAGCGGAGAGGAGAGCCAGCGGAGCTTCTGATATCTTACCCCCTGGGAGATGATCCCACTAAGATCGTGCAAATCGGTGAGCTCCTCTTCCCTGAAGTCCGGGATCAACTCCTAGCCTTCTTATCAATGAATGCAGATGTCTTTGCCTGGAAAGTGACGGATATGGTCGGGATTCCTCCGGAGGTGATTACTCATCAGCTTAATATTAACCCAAGCTGCCGCCCTGTCCGCCAGAAGAAAAGGAGTTTTGCTCCTGAGCGGCAGAGGTCATTGACGAGGAGGTAGACAAATTGCTCATGGCCGGTCATATTCGAGAAGCGCGATATCCTGATTGGCTAGCCAATGTGGTTATGGTCCGGAAAGCCAGCGGAGGATGGAGAATATGCATCGACTACACAGATCTTAACAAAGCTTGTCCTAAGGACAGTTTTCCATTGCCCCGGATCGACCAGTTAGTGGATTCGACTTCTGGTTATGAACTTCTTAGTTTCATGGATGCCTTCTCAGGGTATAATCAGATAAAATTGGACCCCTCAGATGAAGAGCATACTTCTTTTATTACCGAGAAGGGCATTTATTGTTATAAAGTAATGCCCTTCGGGTTGAAGAATGCAGGAGCTACCTATCAGAGGCTGATGAACAAAGTTTTTAAAAACCAGCTCGGCCGCAACATGGAGGTATATGTAGATGATATGTTGACAAAAAGCACCTGTGCCACCGATCATGTCGCCGACCTGCAGGAAACTTTCCACAACCTCCGGCTCCATAGAATAAAGCTCAACCCGCGCAAATGTGCATTTGGAGTTACTGCAGGGAAATTCTTGGGTTTCTTAGTTACCCGGCGGGGATTGAAGCAAACCCAGAGAAAATTCAAGCCATTCTCAGTATGAGACGGCCTATGTGTAAGAAGGAGGTGCAACAACTCACCGGGAGGATAGCAGCATTAAGCCGATTTTTGTCCAGATCAGCCGAGAAGTGTTTACCTTTCTTCAAGGTCTTGCGTAAAGCAGATGGCTTCGAGTGGACAGAAGACTGTCAACAAGCTTTTGAAGAACTTAAGGAGTTCTTATCCACACCGCCCCTGTTATCCAAACCGGAGGAAGGAGAGAAGCTCTTCCTTTATCTTGCGGCTTCTTCGGAAGCCGTTAGTTCCGTTCTGGTGCGTGTCGGCGACCATGCCGTTCAACGACCTGTATATTATACCAGCAAGGTACTTCATGGTGCGGAAGAGAGATATTCCAAAACGGAGAAAGTCATTTTCGCTTTATTTCTGCTCGACGACTCAGACCCTACTTCCAAGCCCATCCTATAGTCGTCCTCACTGATCAACCTCTCAGAGCTATTTTATCACGACCAGACACTTCTGGCCGGTTAGCCAAGTGGGCCATCAAACTAGGGGAATTCGACTTATCATTTCAACCCAGAGCATCTTTGAAATCCCAGGTCTTGGCTGATTTCCTAGTAGAGTGCACCTGGTCTGAGCCGCATCAAGAAGAAATCCCCCGGATCCTTTTAGATGCTGAGAGGAGGATGATGAAGCATGGGTCCTCCACGTCGATGGAGCCTCTAACTCACAGGGTAGCGGAGCTGGCCTCATTCTTGCTAGCCCAGAAGGCGCGTACTAGAATATGCTCTTCGTTTCCTCTTTGAAGCCACCAATAATCAAGCTGAATATGAGGCTTTACTGACCGGAATCAAACTAGCGCATGGGATGGGAATCAAGAATCTCCGGGTTTTCACTGACTCACAGCTTATTTCCGCCCAAGTGGCAGGGGAGTATGAAGCTCGGGACCCTATCATGTCCAATATCTGAACAAGGTCAGACTATTAATTCCCTTTATTGGATCACTTCGCCATCAGTTATATACCCAGAGGTGAAAATGCCAGGGCCGATATGTTAGCCCGACTAGCTACCTCGGTCGGATAGTGCCATGGGCAAAACCTACATTGAGTATCTGGAAACACCTAGCATCGAAGCTACTGAAGAAGCTTTGCCCATTATCCAAGAAGAAACCTGGATGGAATCTTATATCCGATATGAAAGACGGCGTTCTCCCAGTTGGTCGTGAAGAAGCTAAGCTGCTTAAGCGGAGAGCTTCTAAATTTGTGCTACTAGAAGGCCAACTTTACAAGAAATCCTTCTCTCAGCCCCTCCTCAAATGTGTTAATTCGGTTGATGCGGATTATATCCTTAGAGAAATTCATGAAGGCATCTGTGGGAATCACTCCGGAGGCCGATCTCTAGCACGCAAGGCCCTCCGACAAGGATATTACTGGCTCACCATGCAAGAGGATGCAACCGAACTAGTGAAAAGATGTGATCGATGCCAACGGTACGCCTACATTCAGCGGCAACCATCTTCCAGTTAAATTCTCTTTCTGCTCCTTGGCCCTTCGCTCAGTGGGGCATGGACATCCTCGGCCCTTTCCCTCCGGCATCAGGACAGCGCAAATTCCTACTAGTAGCCGTCGATTATTTTACTAAATGGGTTGAAGCTGAAGCACTCGCCAAAATTACTGAAGCCAAGGTCAAAACCTTTTTCTGGAAAGCCATTATTTGTCGATACGGCATACCACATACCCTCATCACTGACAATGGCCGACAGTTTGACAACAACACCTTCCTTTCTGCACTGATCTCGGCATCCTGCAACGATTCACCTCCGTCGGCCATCCACAATCTAATGGAGAGGCCGAGGTTACAAATCGCATGATATTACGGGGACTAAGGACCAGACTGGATACGTCCAAAGGAAGGTGGGTAGAAGAGCTCCCGAGTGTACTCTGGGCATACCACACAACTCCCAGAACACCAACAGGAGAAACGCCATTCAACCTGGTTTTTGGTTCCGAAGCTGTTATTCCCGTCGAAATTGGCTTACCAAGTAGAGTGGAAACGTACAACGAAGCGACAACCTCCCTAATTTAAGAGCCAATCTTGACCTCATTGATGAAGCAAGAGATCGGGCTCGAATTAAGATGGCGGCATACCAGCAGCAGGTAGCGAGGTATTATAATACCCGCGTCCGCTCGAAGAGTTTCCGTCAGGGAGATTTAGTTCTAGAAAAGCTTCGATATCCAAACCAACAGAAGGGGGCAAATTGTCTCCGAATTGGGAAGGGCCCTACCGATAGAGAAGTTCTTCACCGTGGAGCATACCGCTTGAAGACCTAAATGGACAACTAATCCCCCGAACGTGGAACGCAGACAATCTCCGGCCATACTACCAGTAATGTAATGTATTTACCAAATATTAAATGACACATTTGAACACATATTTTGATAATTCTTCACGGCGGCCCTACAGTCCAAAGGACACCCCCAGGCCGGTATTGCCCCCCTGAGGAGGTTCAAGTCCGTGACTCAAGGCCCGAACGATAGGCTCGGCGGCCCTACAGTCCAAAGGACACCCCCAGGCCGGTATTGCCCCCCTGAGGAGGTTCAAGTCCGTGACTCAAGCGGCCCCGAACCATAGACGGCGGCTCGGGCCCTACAGTCCAAAGGACACCCCCAGGCCGGTATTGCCCCCCTGAGGAGGTTCAAGTCCGTGACTCAAGCGGCCCCGAACCACGATAGACGACTCGGCGGCTCGACGGCCCCAAAGGACACCCCCAGGCCGGTGTTGCCCCCCTGAGGAGGTTCAAGTCCGTCGAACCCGAATCCGACGAGGGCTCGACGGCCCTACAGTCCAAAGGACACCCCCAGGCCGGTGTTGCCCCCTGAGGAGGTTCAAGTCCGGCTAAGCGGCCTCCGAACCACCGGACGGCTCGACGGCCCTACAGTCCAAAGGACACCCCCAGGCCGGTGTTGCCCCCTGAGGAGGTTCAAGTCCGTGGCGGCCTCGAACTCTCGGGCCCGAACCCCGAGCGGCTCGACGGCCCTACAGTCCAAGGACACCCCCAGGCCGGTGTTGCACACCCCTGAGGAGGTTCAAGTCCAAGGCCTAGGCGGCCTCGAGTCGAACTCTCGGGCTAGTATCCGACTACCCCGATAATTCTTCAAAAGGAACTCGACGGCCCCACGGTCCTAAGGACACCCCCAGTCCAGTGTTGCACACCCCTGAGGAGGTTCAAGTTCAAGGCTTAGGCGGCCTCGAGTCGAACTCTCGGGCTAGTATCCGACTACCCCAAGATAATTCTTCAAAAGGAACTCGACGGCCCCACGGTCCTAAGGACACCCCCAGGCCGGTGTTGCACACCCCTGAGGAGGTTCAAGTCCAAGGCCTAGGCGGCCTCGAGTCGAACTCTCGGGCTAGTATCCGACTACCCCCGAGATAATTCTTCAAAAGGAACTCGACGGCCCCATGGTCCTAAGGACCTGCATAACGCTGATCTATGGATTAAACCTCGAAGGGCCGGAGGGGGGGGATGAGTCCCTTTACTTCTTAAATGTATAATGGTTAAATATCATAAGCCAATCGACTGCAGTAACAAACAAACAGGAACGAAGAATCGACACCCATTCATTTAAAAGTCAAACTGTTACAAAACTTCAAGAAAAAAAAAAGAAAGAAAAGAGAGGAAACAGGAGAAGAGATACAGTCTAACATGGCCGCGTTCTTATTGATTCCTGGAACGCTCATCCCAAGTAGCCGGCTCAGCATTCGACTCTTCAACTGCAGTCGCATGGGCAGCAGGTTCTTCCGCTATCACTGCTTCACCGGCGTGTCTTCAGCCTCAGCATCAGAATCTTCTTCATCGTCGGTAGGCTGGAAATGATCAAGGTCTTCTAGTTTGAAATGTCGGGATAACCTCCTTTTGCACCTCTCGAAGCCTTGGACAAAGGCGTCCATAACAACCTCGCAAAATTCTGAGGCAAATCAGGGGAACTTTTGTATTCCTCGATGGCCTCCCGAACCCTAGCCTCGGCCGCGGTCACCCTCTCTTGAGCCTTTGTCTCCATTATAGCCATCTTATCCAGGGCTTCTTTCGTTTCCTTCTCGGCTAAGGCCAACTTCTCCACGGCATCAAGGGCCACGCCTCCACGTTGTCGGCCCGATTTTTGGTATATTCTAATTTGAGAATGGCTTCTTTCAATTTTTCCTTAGCCGATAGCAGCTTCGCCCTGGTTTTGGATAGCTTCGCGTCCAGGGTCTGCATCTCCCTCTCGGCTCTCTTCTGCCAGCGCGGTTGTCCTCCCGAATGGCCTGAAGGTCAAGCGACACCTTCAACTCTCGAGCCTTTACTTCTGATAATTCTTTCTTCAGGCCCTCGTTGTTGGACTTGGCGTTCACTAGATCCTCGCGGAGTACGAAAAGGTCATTGGATAACTATGTTAGAAAAAATTATTATTATTAAAAATCAGAAAATAATTGATGAATGCGGGAATTTTGTAATCGAGAAAAAGGAGAAATCGAGAAAAGAAAGAAAGGAGGGAAACCATGATTTTACCTGGAGCGCAGCTGTGAACATCGTATCAAAAGATTCCTCCAGGGGCAAGCCCCTCATTTTGGCTTGAAACCGGGGCAAAACCGAGAGTTTAAGAACTGTTTCCGATAAACGGCTCCTGTACGCCATGCCCTGACTGGGCATCTCCGAGGGTTGGGTCGGATCTTTCGAGATGTCCGGAGGAGCGGAAACACCTGCTCCTTCTGGCGACTGCGGAATTGGCGGACAGATCTCGGCTAACCCTTTGCTCCCGGAAGGCTCCCCAATATCTATGGCGGGAGGGGAGGCGGCCCCCGATGGGCCTTCCTCAGGGAGACCCCTAATAGGTATCCCGGCGGGGAGGCTCTCCTCTCCCTCATCCTCCTCCACCAATATCGCCTCAGGAAGACTCATCGGAGGCTGGGTCGAGTGCCCCGGCTCCCTCTGGCAGGGCCTTTTTGGCCGGCCCTAATCGCACCATGGGCATTCCTTTCCTCTTCTGAAGGCTTGATATTATTGCGTCCTGAGAGAACTTCATCACTGCAAAATCGAAATCCAAAGTTAATCAAAAAAGCGCCCTAGAGATGCCACATGTAAGTAAAAGATGCGTGCTAAAATCCATTTTCATACACGTACTCAAGTACGAAATACCCAAAAAAAAAAAAAGAAAAGAGAAGAAAAGAAAGAAAGAAATAGGAAAAAAGAAGGGAGGAAAAAGTAGTGATAACAAAAATAAAACTCTTCGAAGCTCATCGGGCGCTGTAGGCAGCGACACCGGCATAGACGCAATCTCTCGAAGATTATCCTCCGATAATAGTTCCTTACTAGGGGCACGACGGTGGATACCAGGGTATTAAACAACTCCTGATCTCTCTCCTCGATGGTCGAGTTCTGATTAGAGCTGGTATCGGGAACTCCCCAGTTCACATCCACCCCCTCTAGATGAGCGTAAAAAAACCGCGACTTCCACCCTTGATTTTGGAAGGGAGGTTGAGCCCTAGGACTCTCTTGGGCCTAGATGCAAAACTCCACCACCTGTCCCTTATGGGATTTCGAATCCTATACAAAGCCCTAAATAGGGAGAGTTGGGCGGGAGCCCCATGGAAGTAACAAAGTACTAAAAATGAAAAGATGATGCGGATGGAGTTAGGGGTAAGCTGTGCCGGGATGAGATGATATCTATTTAACAATTTACAAAGAAGGGATGCAAAGGCAGTTGAAGGCCACATTTGAAAAACTCTTCATACAGCGCGACCTTCCTCGGTTGCGCGAGAGTGACCCTATCCTCGGAGAGGGGAACGAAAAGGCGAATATTGCTAGGGATCTCAAATCGGGCCCTAAGATTCCTTAGATCTTAAGGGGACGTGATTGAAGCAATCTCCGTTGGACCAACGGACTTAGGGATGGCTATCGAAAGACCTACCTCATGGCTGGTGGACGAAGAGGAAACCCTAGGGGATTGGGGTAATGCCCTAGACGCTAGCCGTGGGGCTGGTTGATCCCCTTGAATGGTCACGCCTCCGAGAGCTTGACGGCATGCCTGGATAATCTCCTTGTGGGAGGGCTCGATCAGAGGGCTCTTGCCTTTCCCGTCTCGACGAGGATCCATGAAGAAGAAAAGGAGAAAGAAAGGTCGACTAACCTGGGCTTGAAAGAATGAAGATACAGGAGATGTGACAAGAATAAGAGGCGAAGAGATAGAGAGGACAGACCCCTTTATATATATATATATATCCTGAATATAACCCCTCGAGCGCCACAAAACCATGTGGCGACCCTTGAGTGGAGCCAGACAGACGAAAAGGCTCTATCCTCTTAGGGATACGCGCCTTCATTTTCTCCTTTTTTCAAAACGTCAATCTGTGGTATTTACAAATTCAAATTTAGTTTTCCGCCCTCCCCCTTCTGCACGTGCTATGCGGCTGAGCACAAGGGACAGGGGCGAGGGGGCATATGATATAGTCGAGAAATAAAATACGGGTCGAGGCACAATTGGTCCGCGGGGAACACGTTGGAACCCTCGACGCAGGACCCTAGTCAAGGGTGGCCCCCAAGCTCTGAGCGGCCTCCAGGGTCTGGGCAGTCCCTAGGTCCTGGACGGTCCCCGACTCCTGGGCGGCCTCCAGGGTCTGGGTGGCCTCCCGATCCTGGGCGGCCCCTAAGGTCTGGACGGTCCCCGACCTCTGGGCGGCCTCCAGGTCTGGGCGGCCTTCCGATCAAAGATGGCCCAGGTCCTGAGCGACCTCCCGGTCCTGGACGTCCCCCTGCTTTGGGCTACAAGCTGTCGTGTCTGGAACAAAGCCCAAGAATTTTCAAACATCATAGCGCTTTAAATGGCTTGGATAAGACAAATGCCAAAATGTCACCATTCATCGAAAAGCTCAAATAAAGGAGATACTGAGCACCTATTTTAGAGTCAGAACTTTCCACTAACTCTGACATTCCCTGGGGAAGATCGAAACCCATCATGGCGATCCTTGACTTCCAAGGCAAGTTCCTCAATGCCTCTGGCGTTAATTAACCGTAAACTATCACGTGGCAAGCCCTCGTTGTGGCTGACCACTAATTTTATACACTAATCTTACACATTAATCTCATTCGATAAGAAAAAGAAAAAGAAAGGAAAATATGATTTGAAGCTGATGGCATGATGACGAAAGTCAGGGAGCGGTCTTTTCTTCGGAAATTCAAGAGGTATAAAAGGGGCTGGAATTCAGAGAGTGGGGGGACTTTTCGATTCTTCCTTCCACTGGAGATCTAGCACAAAGAAATTTTTTATATCTTTCTGGTGATCAAGTATCAACAGATCCTTCTTTCAAATGCTCATAAAATATCTAATAATATATGGCAAATGTTATGCAAATTTACCAAATAGCTGTGACGGGTAGCTCTGCCCACTGATGGGAGGGCATATCTCACAATTTAGCAAGCATCGGACCTCACAAAAGGAAAAGTCTAACAAGGAAGGAATAATTTCTATATGATTGTAATCAGGACTAACATCAGCAAGGAGGTGTATCTCAGCAAAGATCACGAAGACAGAAGAAGAGGAGGAGGAGTAGTCACGAAAGCGGAGGGAGACACGGTGAATGCAGCGAGCTTCTGGGTCCCATGGATAGGGGCAAGATTCCGCTGCTTTCCATCTGTATCATCGCCGGCGATGAGGGAATAAAAGGGGTGTTTCTGCACCAACCACTTTACCGCTTGGGTGGTAGCGGCGGCGGTCGGAGCCGAATAAGGAGAAGAGAGGAAGGAAGAAGAAATGATAAAGACATAAGGCTCTTACCTTTTCTAATAGTTCAAAGATTTTTTTTTTTGAAAAGAAAAGGCCATTAAACTTTTGCAAACCATCAAAATTTAGAAAACTATTAAATAAAAATTGATTAAAAATAAATATTTAAACAAAAATAGTCATACTATGTTGAAACTTTAAATATGTTGAATTATGCAATAATAAGTGGAATAGATTGGATTTACTTACCTCAACATCCCATAATGGATTGAATGCTAGGTTATAGTATTATCCTTTATTCACAATCCAAACTATCACCTCTTTGTTCACAATCCAAACTATCTTTTCCGATCCATTTAGTTTCTATTCGGTGTTTTGAAAATCGGATCGGACCGATTGATCCAACCGATCCAATCGGAAATCGGTCATCAGTCCGGTCTGATTTTAATATTAAAGTTAACTTTTTATGGCCCGATGAAAACCAGAAAAATCCATTGAACCGGTCGGGTTTCGAACCGGTCCAACCCAATTTTTAGATTTTTTTAATTTTTTATTTGAATTGTATTTATATTTTATTATTTTATATTATTAAATTAAAATTTAATTATAATATTATTCGATCTAACCAAATAGGTTCATCCGATCGAACCGATTGACCCATGATCCAAATGTTAAGCTGGTTCGTTGTCTGATCCGATTCAAAACATTGTTTCTATTACACTCACATTCTATTTTGCTCCATAGTTCTTTTCTTCTCTTTATATATATGAAAATTTTCGTTCATGTGCAATTATGGAGCAATTTCTTTCCTTTTGTTTTTCTTGAACAATAACTGCCATGGGCAGTTTTCTTTATGGATAACTGCCATGGGTAGTTGTCTGTCATGGGCATTACATAGTTCAATATCTTCCACTTGTACATGCAGGGTAAGACCCTCGTTGTGAAAAATAAAAATAAAAAATAAAAAATGTAATAGAAACGTTTAACACTAATTTCATACTAATATATGGATAATATGATCTAGCGAGTATATCTGCACTTGGAAGCCTATTATCATGCATCTGTTAGGAATGTCATAGTACCTCAACCCTAGGAAAAATAACTAGTTAATAATTTTAACTCGACATACCCTAAACTTGTTTCTTTTATCAAAACATCTCTAATCCCTTAAAGAGCATGTCAAAACAATGCAATTATATATCCATAATCGAGTCCCAGCTTTTCTCAAGCGACAAGATTAGCCGGCCAATGAATATATCGAACTTAGTCTTTCTTTTCTACTTAAAATTTTGTAACTCATATTTAGCAGCTTATCTAGACATGTTCCATAGATCGAATCATTCATAATCATGGGTAATATGCTAAGATAGCAAGACACTAAATACGAATGCCAAATATCAACAAAAAGTATAAGGGTATTATTGTGAAGTTTTAATTTAACCTCAATCGGGCTCACACAGTGGAGAAGCATGGATCTATTCTCCCACTGCTTTATTGGTTGAACTAGCACACATGGTATGAATCATGTATTGCAATATTTGTAACTTTTCGATGTCTGATAAAATACTGTACAAATCTTAGTTCGGTCTCTTTCAAGCATCTAACCTAAATTCTCTAAGTACTCTTATTCAGCCGGCAATCACTGAGAATTCATAATTGGCTTGCACATGTTATTTGAAAGTGGGCTATTAAAATCGATTGTCATATATATATATATATATATATATATATATATATATATATATATATATATATATATATATACAATCTCATCACATACTCTCTATGAGGCGACATCATTTTGTTGAGCTTCAAACAAAAGATGTGTATATATATATCATGATAAAAAAAAAGAACATAATATTCATTTGCATTTATCATAAAAACATTACATTATGTGTGCTCAACAATGTTCAAAAATTATACAATCTATATTCTACGCAATCCAAAAGAATCTATATGTGCCATAAAAACATCTCTTAGAATTGGCTTAGTCAAGGGATCCGCCACCATTCAATGCATAAAGATATATTGTACAATCATTTCTCTTTTACAATGATGTCTCTAATGTAGTTGTATTTGGTACAATGTGTTTGGTTCTACTATGATATTTGGAGTCTTTAGTGAAAGCAATCGCTGCTTGATTATCACAATAAATAGTGATTAATGCAACACTATCACTTTGAACTTCCAAATTATCAAAAAATCTTCTTAATCAAAAGCTTCTTGTATAGTAGCTGAAAATGCAATAAATTCAGCTTCCATAGTTGACAGTGCTATGTATGTTTGATTCTTACTACACCATGATATGGATCTTTATCAAGTAAAAAGGTATAACTAGATATAGATTTTCGTTGATTGAGGTCTCCTCCCAATTAGCATATGAATATCCAATAAGATGCAAATTCGATCCTTGATAACATAGGCAGTAATCCATAGTTCCTTTCATATACTTCAAATTCTTTTGACATCTTTCCAATATTTTGGATCAAGATTCGATTAATATCGACTAACTAGCCCAACAGCAAAATATATATCTGGACGGGTGCACATCATAGCATACATCAAACTCCCAACAATACTTGAATACGATACAATAGACATTTGCTTTTGTTATTATGGATTCTTAGGACACATATTTTGACTTAAAGCTTCATCCTTTGATATAGGAGTATCCATAAGTTTGTAACTACTCATATTGAAATATTCTAGAATCTTTTGGATATAATTCTTTTGTGACAGAGCCAAAAGTTTTTTGAACGATCTCTTTTAATTTTACTTTCTGTATGCAATTTGCTTCACCCATATCTTTCATGCCAAAATTCACGAACAACCATCCTTTAATGGTCATGACATACTCCTTGTCAATTCCAGCTATCAAATATCAACAACATAAAGAAATAGAATTATAAATTTGTCATTCATCTTTCTAACATAAACACAATGGCCTTCATCAATCATTTTAAAATCATATGTTGAAATCACTTTATGAAATCCGAGGTACTACTGTCTAGATGATTATTTTAGGTCATAAATTGACCTTTGAAACTTGCAAACTTTGCACTCTTAACCTTTAACCAAAAAACCTACAAGCTATTCTATGTAGATTTTTTCGTCTAACTTTTCCTTGTAGGAAAGTTGTCTTCACATCCATTTGATGCAATTCTAAATCTAAATGGGCTACTATAGCTAGAATTAAGCGAATAGAGGTAAACCTAACAACATGTGAAAAAGTTTTCTTATAGTCTATATCCTCATGTTGGTTATAACATTTCGCTACCAGACAAGCTTTATATTATCAACAGAACCATCCGCCTTACGCTTTATTTTGAGAACCTATTTGTTCTCAATAGCTTTGCGGCCTAATGGTAAATCAACCAAATCCCAAACTTGGTTTATTCTTATAGATTCCATTTTCTCTTCCAATGCCACTTTCCACTTTTCTTTAGTAGGACACTCAAGTGCCTCTTTGTCAGTTATTGGTTCATTATCTCTGGAGAGTAACTATATAAGCCTCGTTTTTAATTTAAAAACATTTTCGAGGAGTTTTTGAATGAATACTTCTTCGTAATTGAAGATCATTACTTTCACCTATCAAAATTAGTTCTAATTTAGTCTCACTTCTCTCACTCAATTGAGATAGTTGAAGCAAATCCTTTGTATTCCTACTATCAAGAGCAGGATTAAGTTCAACTTCTTGAGTGTCAACCATCTGATGACTTGTACCAATCTCTTCTTGTTCATCCATCTCATATAAATGGGAACCTTTATCCATATCATCCTTTTTAGGAAATTGATCTTCAAGAAAAGTGACATCTCAAAACTCAATTTTAGTTAACATTCCATCAGAAACATCATCAATAAACACATCCTTTTGAGTTTTTAGAGTATCGTATAAAAATATATTTCCTTCCTCTAGGACCTAATTACCATATTTGTAGAAAGTATCAAGAATGTAAGTTGTAGATCCCCAGGGATGCAACCGACTTAAATCAGGTTTTCTATCCATCCATAACTCATATGGTATGGAGAACATTAACTTAGAAGGTACTCGATTAAGTATGTTTACAATAGTTAATAAAGCATCTTCCCAATATTGTATTAGAAGATTAGCTTGCCCCATCATACACTTGACCATATCTAGCAATGTCCTATTTCTTCATTCATCAATAGCATTTTATTGCAGAATTCTAGGAATGGTTAATTATCTCAAAATTTCTTTATCATTACATAGTTCCTTAAACTATTTAAATAGATACTCTCTTCCTCGATCAATCATTAAAGCTTTCACCTTTTTGTCTAATTAATTTTTTACCTTATTTAAGTATCGTATAAAGCAATCCAATGCTTCCGATTTATAGGAGATCAAATAGACATGACCATATCAAGTGTAATCATCTATGAAAGTAATGAAATATGAGGCTCCATGCCTTGCTCTAATACTCCACAAATATCAGAATGTATAAGTTGCAAAGGATAATCAGTCCTATAGGCTATTCCAAATTGTTTTTTATTTATTTTTTCTTTTAAGCAATATTCACAAGTGAGCAGATTAAATTTCATGTTTGATCATACTAGACCATCACGAGTAAGTATATTCATCTATCTTTCCCAATATGCCCTAATCTAGTATGCCATAAATTCATATCAGCATCATGATTGCTAGATTCAGCAAATAAGAAAAAACAAACACCATTACTACCATTGTAATATTTAGTGTTTAAAACCATTAAACCATTCATAAGAAATTCACAACCATAGTAAATTGTACCATGAGAATTATTTCTATATTCTTCAAGAAAATTTAAATTATATCCTAATTTTAGAAGAGCAATAAAAGAGACCAAATTACATCAAATAGCTGGAGCATAAAGGATATCATGTAAATATAGGATCCGGCCTTCTTGCAAATCCAATTTGCATGTACCAATTTTTTTAACTTCTATCCTCGCATTGTTGCCCAAATAAATTCACTTTGTTCTTTTAAGAATTTAACAAAATTCTACAAACTCATTTTGTCTCTAGTTACATGGTATGTGGCTCCTAAGTCTATAGTCCACAAAGGATGCGCTTCCGTGAGCAAAATAGTATTAGAAACAAAAATATTTGATATAAAAGTATAATAAAAGGAGGCAGATAAGATAATACCTTTTTAGGCTCAAGGCATTCATAAGTAAAGTGACCCAGTGTACCATAATATAGCATGTCACCTTAGTCTTATCTTTCTTACTACCGTACTTTCCTCTGTAGTGCTTTTGAAACTTAATATTTTTCTTTGGTCCCTGACTAGCCTCTTTTTCATTACTCTTGCCTTTGTTTTATCCATTATATCTCTTGTATTTAAAACCAAAAAAAATTTAGAACTCTTTGCCCATATGCTCATGCAACAGGCTTGGCTGCCTCTAGGCGCTCATCTTCAAGTTCTAAATGACGCGCAATATCAGTAAAGGCCTTAATGCTTTCATTATGTACCATGTTGACTTTCATGTATTCCCAACTATTAGGAAGAGACCGGATAACTGCTTGTACTTGCTACTCATTCATGAGGTTATATCCAACATATTTCAATTTCGTGATCATATTTGACATGTCCCCATAAATGTTGTTTCATTGATTTGTTAAGAATTTTTTTGTAAGTGTCAAATTTGATAGTTAGTTACCTAAGTTTGAACATAGAAGTTTCCCCAAACTTTTCTCTCAAAGCAATCCACATGCTACTGTTGATATTTATAGACCAGATCATTAGTCAAAAAACTGATCATGATTTCTCGTGTAGTGGAATTTTTCTTTTTCCATATATTATAGCAGCTAAATCATTTCTGTACTGAGCATTGTTAACATTTTTCTCAACATCTTGAGCCTTACTCATCATATTGAGTAGATACTAAACTTTCAATTGCCATATGTTATAATTACCACCATTTAATTTTTTCACTTTGTTGAGGTCAACAATAATATTCTTAGATGCCATGACTAATCACAGAACTACAAAAAGACAAAGGTAAATGCAATATCAATTTATGCTCTCTCTATATATACACATCATTAGTCATAATTTTAAATTAATTAAAAAAAAAACTTCATAAGATATAGATGCAAAAGTTCACTATGTTTCCAATCAACATCTATATTCAAATGTTGAATTCATAGGGATTTAATTTGAATTGTGACAAATTTAATTCCAAATGAGAATTCACTTGAATTCTCCTAATTATGGAATGCCTATCAAAAAATATATATTTTCATTACAAACTATTCAATGAAAGCATTCAAGAACAAGAGAAAAAAAAATAATTCACTATCAGTTAAAGTGTATCCTTCTAGGGATAAGTTGTTCAAATTTTTCCTATCCAAAATTACATGAACCATTTTTCTTAACCAGGGATAGCTTATAGTAGAATACTTAGCATAATATAGATTAAGACTCACAGCTAATACAGATATTCTAGCTAAGTTTCTCCAAATGTTCGATTCAAGGAATAAGTAAACTAGCCTCTCAAAACTTTAGTTTTTCATTTAAAAAATCTTTGTTATATGAGGTATTGGAAGACATACGTTAATCACTTTCTCAGAAGCTTTTTCAATTTTCTTGTAGATTCATGGCAATGTTTTATATAAAGCTATATATTTCTCTATATCATTAAGTACATGACCACTATGTGTAATCTCTTGTAACTTGTTATTAACAACCCTGATATAACAAGTGTCTGTCCAACTATAGCTGTCCAGGCAAACTATATTCAGCAAGATTTGATTTCAAACTCTGAGCCTTTAAGTAGTGTCTCAAAACTATTGGAGTTCTCTTAAGTAATGATTCAAGGATTCCTTCATCCCTCTTTTCTTTTCTATACTTTTTAAGGTTGATCATCCTATTTAAGCGAGACAAGATTCCTCAAAATGTATGAAAAGAAAAACAATTTCATGTCAGGCAAACAAACAAAAAAAATCTTAAGCCAAATATTAATTTAATATAGAATATATAATTATTGCCATAGAAATAGATTTAGACACAATCATTTCAAAAAGATTCTACTCAATTTTAAAAAAAAATTAAATAAAATTTATATATATACATAGGCCCAAAAATAGTCCAGGCCCAACAGTAGGCTGACCGACCCTTAACTAAGTATGTGAAAAAGAAAAAAAAACTAATAAGACCCTTCTATGTTCATTAAATTTTCCTTATGATGTTACTGCATATTGTAAAAGAAAAAATTAATATTCTACTTCCAATTGATCATATCTCTATGTAGGCATCGAAAAATAGTGTATTATATATCATATCTCTAGTTTCACAATACATAAATTATTTTACATTAATCATATTATATAAATCAGAACAAAGACCAAAAGTTGGCTTCACGAGTACTATCCAAGTTTTCAGTTTTTAAGATGCTATTTTCGAAAGAGCATATCTTTCTCTACACTTATCCAAAATTAATGATCTATATACCATTTTAAAGCATGCATTTCCTAGTTTAAGAATATGCAACTCTTATGGCATAGTGCATATCGAGTTAATAAAAAAATTGAGTCAAAATAGCAACTATAGTTAACTTAATACAGAGCAAAAAATCAACAAGGGAATCATCAACGTGGCTTTGATACGAATGTTGAATCACGCAATAATAAATGAAATAGATTAGATTTACTTACCTTGATGATTTCACGCTAGATTGAGTGCTAGATTGTGGCGTTACTCTTTTGTTCACAATCTAAACTATATTTTCTGTTCGTTTAGTTTCTATTGCATTCACATTATAGTCTTCTCCATGGCTCTTTTCTTCTTTTTATATACAAAAAAATTCCATTTATGTGAGTAGTTTCTTTCCTTTTGTTTTTCTTGAACAATAACTACCATGGGCAGTTTTCTTCATGGATAACTGCCATGGGCGTTGTGTGTCATGGACGTCACATAGTTCAATAAAATAGATAAGATATTTTTCCATCTATAAAAAATAAGATATATTTGATATGCTCATTATTGTAGACATTCTCCAATATCCCTCTTCATGAATGCCATTATTTAAACTTTAGTTCTATTGTAGTACCATAGTTATTTTTACTTAAAAAAATAAATTAAAATCTTATTCTATATTGATTTCACTAGGGTGCAATCGGGCTCATGAAACTTGGTTTCCCTCAATCCTAACCCTAACCCTATTTGTAAAATGTTAACCATAACCCTAACTCTAACCCTATTGTAAAACCTTAATCCTAACCCTATTTTTAAAAATCGGTTCGATTGAGTTTTGGGTTGGAATTCTGATTGATGAAAAAAAAAAAAAAAATATGACAATCTAAAACAAACAAGCTTAACATTACACAAATAAGCTTCGCACATTACACAAACAAGTTGAAGTTTGAAACAAACAAGCTTCACATTCCAAATTTACATATAAAAATATACATCTTTTACATAAGACTAGATCAAAAGGAAAAATTATATACAATATGTTATATATGCTTTAAACTTACTTCATATAAACATATAATCTGTTATTTATAACAGTAATTAGCCATAGTTAGAATATGTGCATAAACCCATACAATTACGATAGTAATTAGCACTACAAACCGATCAAAGATAAGTCTCCTTCTGCCAATTGCATGCCAAACATATTGTAGATAATTAATACCAAAATAAACAAAATCAAACAGTAGAATCATTGATGTTGAACAGCAAAAAACCACTCAAATAGTAATCCCAAACCACAATTCACTTTGGTCATGCAAATCCAATTACCTGTGAGAAGAATATTAACAGAACCAATGCTGGAAGTCCAACTTCAACACATCTTTCCAACTAGAAGCACATGTCAGAAACAGAACATAGCCACCCAATAAATGAGACTATTGTGTTGATCTTGAACTCATGAACATGATAACTCTAAGGGAAGAGAGACTACTCACATCGAAAAAACCAATGTAGAAAAGCCCAAGCGGCAAGAGTCACAAAAGGGACTGCTGCTAGGGGACTAAGAAACCTATACCATCATCAAAAAGAATATCAACTATTGAACCAAAAAATGGAAAAAAAAGAAAAAGAAACAGAGAAACAGAACCAGAAGCCAAAAAAGAAAAAAAAAAGGGCAAAACTCTTGAAACATAGTGCAGATCTGCCTTTTACCTAAAGACCCACTAAATATATTCCTTCAAAGTCCAAGTTTTACCAGAGATACATATCATTTCATTCAACAAAATGTCCAAGTTTACACGTTGCTTGGTGATGTCTCCATTTCAGCTATCAGAACATTTCATTTGATTGCCCTGCAGTTCTAAACCTCAAACAAGTAGTTAATGATTAACAAAACATGGTGGCAGCACTTTATCAGCTAAGCCATGACAACAAAAGTTGGTGAGGAGATCACCAAAAGCTTTGCTCTAGAATGGAATTTGTTTAGGTGATTGGATAAACCGACACATTCTGGTGAGAAGTGCCAATGGATAAACCGACACATTCTGGATAATCCATTTGCAAGATTATAGGGACATAGATTGAGTTGGCTCATAAAGGCATTATCAGCTGTTATTTTCTGACGGTTGCAATTAGCATGCATTCGAGTCAGAAAATGCTATAAGTCTACCAAACATCATGGTCCTTGGCTCAGATAGAGTGTCAAACATATGCTTCACAATGGTTGCATTTAGAAATGCCCTCCAAGTCATAATTTCACAGCCCACACATTCAGCGTCAAAAAAAAAAAAAAGTTAATCATATATTCAATGAGATCAGGGATAAAATAAAAATAAAATAAGTCTAATAAAGGATTTTAACAGCTGTCATCTCAAAAAGAAAAGATATAATAGTAGTAAAGGGTAATGAAATGCTGAACATTAAACGACAGCAGAATAGTGATTGATAAAAGACAATATTGTTGTGCATTGAACAACATACAAGCCATTATCTTATATAATAAGATTTAGAAAGAAATGGTTAGTCCACTACTATAAGCAGATCCGATCTCCCTAGTCCCGTCTCCAAAAGAGGAAGAAGAAGAAGAATGGTTAGTCCACTACTATAAGCAGGTCATGAAGAAATAATAATAATAATAATAATAATGCTTCCCACAAAAGATAGTTCATTTTAGATCCCAAGTTTTGGTTCATCAAGAAGAAATTAGAATCAAAAAAAAAAAGTATCCATAACAAAGATCGAATGCCAAGGAATGGAAAGGATTGCAATGGCTATTGATGGGATTTCCACAACTTCCAATTGTTCTAATTAACAACCATAACCATTGAATTTAAGGAAATTAGACAGAACAAAGATTTGCTAGCTGAAACAGGGGATTAGTCGTGGTCTTACCTAGCAGTGATTCCATCAGTGGCAATGGGATAAAAAGCAATGGTAACCCACATATTCTTCCGGTGATACTCGAGCTTGCTTCAGAGCGACGAAGATTCAGCCTACCGATGAAGAACTAAAGAGAGGAGAGGGAGAGCTAGGAGGAGAAGAAAAGAATGAAATTGGTTTCCAAGGGAGGTTCGGCCTCAATTTATAGTCTGAAACCAACCACTCCCAACTCTTCTCCGACCGACGTCGTGGCAGGCTTCAAGGCGATGAAACTTTTGTTAGGTTTCACTTATTGAAGAGAATCAGAGAGAGAGAGAGAGAGAGAGAGAGAGAGAGAGAGAGAGAGATGAAGATAAGAAGAAAAAGAGGGATGGGAGAGAAAGGAAGATGCCATTACCGTCATCTTACATAGAGCCTTCCCCTCTCTTCCTTCCATAGGGAGGCAAAGCCAAGACACGGCAAGGCGGCGATGGATTCAGGTTGACGAGGCAAGATGGATAGTTGAAATAACTGAAGAAGGAACGAGCGGCGGATAGAAACGAGCAACGGAAATGAATAGAATGGGAGCTAGGGTTGAGGGCGGAAATGAATGGGAGCGGGTGAGTGGGGGGAATAAGGCGTCGAAATGACTGGGTCGAAACTCGAACATGTCGCGGGCCTGCGCCTTACGGGTTACCTCGGGTTCGAGTTACCTCAGGTTTGGGTTGACTACAACCCGAGATCGGATCAATTGCAAATTGATCTGGGTTAAACCCGGGTCCTTCGGGTTCAGGTTGGCAAACATGAGTTAAGTACTACTGCAAATCGGGTTCGACGGCCAGATTCAGATTAAACCGACCCAAGTTGCACCCCTAGATTTCACTGAACTGCTGCTCGATTCCAACTCTTAGTTAAGCCATTATATGGGCTATATGTTTTCTCAATTCATTGTTATTTTGATTGATTTTAGCTTAAAACTTTTATTATGCATGTGGAATTTTATTGGCTTAACAAAGTTAAATTTGACTTAAAATTAACCAATTCTCTCGTCTCAACTCTTGTTCTGATTTAAAGCAAATGCCAAACTTTATCGGTTTATGTTGTGAATGTGGTTAGTTGGTAAATTATCTACTTATACTTCATAATACATCTATTTTTACAAACAAAATACAACCTATCAATTTCACAAAACAACTTAATTTAAATATAGATATAATTTTAAATTAACTTATTCTTTATTGAAGTAAATCTTAAATAAGAAAACATAATTGATGATAATATTTTTTCTCTAACACTTAAACATCCTCCTAACTATTGGATATTAAGAATTCATTATAACCTTAACATTTAATTACCAATTTAGTCCTCCCTTAACATGTTAATTCTTTTTTGAAGAGTAAACTTTTAAATCATTTTTCTACTTTTTCTTTATTATCCTCATATTTTTTAAAAAATATAACAATATATACAGAATAATGGAATTCATTCTTCTCTCTTTTTTCATTCTCTCTTCAACATAATTATGATCCTAAAATTTTAATCCCTCAATATTAGAAACTTTATGATAGAAAATTTTAAGAAAAAAAATAAAAACCGAACTAGGTAGCTAACAAGGTAGCGAATAGAATGAGCCCTCCAAATAATGCTTTATGAAGTCAAAATCATTCCCGCTTTAAAGTTGACTCTTCTAAGCTCTAGTGGAATTTTATAATAATAATACAATATAACATAATGCTAATATAAACTAATGAAATTCTTCGATCATTTGAATAGGGTTCTGATTGATTACACATCAGTCCTTTGATAAGTTAACATTCTTTAGTTTACTGCATTTTTCTTACTTTGATCAAATGTGAACTTATAAGAGGAGAAAATTAGGGAAAGCTTATGAATTTCCTTCAATAAAAACTTTTAATGCATTAGTTATTACTCTTATATTACTATCAATAAAAGCAAAAAGAAAAAAACATAGCTTGCATCCTGGTTCCCAAACTAGATCAATAAAAGACATAATAACAGGCTTATTTTTGTTTAGTTAAAGATTGAAATATGCTTTTGATTCTTAAACTTTTTATTATTATAATTTAGTTTTTTATATTTTAAAATTATTTGCTTTTTAATTCTCTCATTAGGTGAGAAGCTTATCGGTGGAATATTTGAAGTGCCACCATACTTTAAACACATGGATTAAATGGAAGGGAGATACCGTGATACATTAGCCGTTTTATATCAAATTTTATCTAATACTTTATAATAGAGCGTTAGGAATATAATATTTTTTAAATATAAGATATTAAATTATAATAATTAAAAATTTAAGAATCAATGAATTTTAAGCAAAAGTATGAAAATCAAAGTATATATTCGTCATAAATTAATCGTCATTCTTTTAAAAAATAGTTTTTGGCACTAATTTTCTGTTAAAAAAAAGATAGTACAATAATTTTTTAATATTATTATTTTTAAAACCACATGGCCATTTAATAACAATTTCAGTTTTCAGCGGCTGATATAATGGAACCAACGTTGCTGAAACCAAAAAAAAGATTTTTGTACATCACTTTCCGATGAAGTAGATTTTACATGAAATATACTGTTTATTTTTATTGATCCATATAAATTCTATATAGCTTGATACGATGGAACAAAATGAGATAACAAGAATATCATCTTAAATTTTATTTGTACATACTGTAGTGTACATTTTCTGAATAAATATCGTAATTTTATAATTACAATATCGTAAATTTACAACTATAATATCGTAATTTTTTTACTTTCTGAACAAATATTTTAATTTTATAACATGGTGTTATAATTTTATAACTGATATTTCATCATGAATTTTGACGTGATGTGCATTAATAAAAAAAAATTGTAGATACGTTTTCTAAAGTATCATAAATTTATAACTAAGATGTCATAATTTTTTTTTTGCTTAACTACGGTATCTTAATTTTATAATTAAGTGTTATCTTAATTTTGATATGACTTTTTTTAAAAAAATTTATGTAGACATGTTTTCTAAATGGATATCTTAATTTTATAACTACGATATCATAAATTTACAATTATAGTATCGTAATTTTTTTTTAGCTTTACGAACCGATGTCGTAATTTTATAAGTATGATGTCATAATTTTAATTTTAGTAAGTAGTTATAATTTTTTTATTAAAAAATTAAAAAATTATTTTAATATTTTAAATAAGTACTATAAAGTTATATAAAATATATATTAAATAAAAAAACGATATAACCCAAATAAAATTTACTGCAGAACTTTTCCTTCGTTACGAGACCTAGAATATGCGAACAGAGAGTCGTCCGAAGCTTAAAAATTTCACGAGATCCGCAACCCGGACTCCAAACACTCCCAAAACTCCAGCTCACACGGCGTTGACGCCCGCTTATCTTTCCCTCTCAGCTCCAGCATCCTCGCCCTAGAAAATTCCCACCAAACGGTAGGGAAGAGCCGCCGGCTGCGCAAAGTCGTACTCTCGACTGACCTTCCGATTCGGCGATGGCCTCCCGCCGGGTCTTCTCCTCTCTCCTCCGCTCCTCCGCCCGCCGTCCCCTGGCTTCCAAATCTGCCTTCCCGACGCCCCGGAGCCCTTCCCCTTCTCCTTCCCCGATCTCCCGCCCCTCCCCGGCTGGCTTCCTCCTCTATCGCGCCGTCGAATACGCCACTGCCGCGGCGACGCAGGCTCCTCCGTCTCCGCCTTCTCCGGCCAAGACCACCGGCGGTCCCAGCGGCAAGATCACCGACGAGTTCACTGGTGCTGGCTCGATCGGGAGAGTGTGCCAAGTGATCGGCGCCGTCGTTGACGTCCGGTTCGATGAGGGGCTGCCGCCGATCCTGACGGCTCTCGAGGTGCTCGACAACTCGATCCGCCTAGTTCTGGAGGTCGCGCAGCATCTCGGGGAGAACATGGTGCGGACCATCGCCATGGATGGGACCGAAGGTCTCGTCCGTGGTCAGAGGGTTTTGAACACCGGGTCTCCTATCACGGTAAATTTCATTACCTTTTCCCCTTTTTCCGAACAGAGATGAAATGTCCGAGGAGAAGATCATCCTTTCTTGGATCTGATCTGCTTTATTTTTTATTTTTTATTTTTTATTTTTTTATATTTATTTTTGTAATGCAAAAAAGTTTGGATCTTGGTAAATTCTACTACAAATTCTCTCTATATATTAGAGGATAGATGGTAACGCTAATTATTATCACACACTATTTATCCTTTTGTGGAATGTCTTGTCCTGTAATTTTAACTGGGAACTGGTTGTCTGCTCGCTGAATTTAGTATCCATGTTGTCGGAAATATGTATCAAGCACAATGAATTCTTGCACGACATCAAGCACAATGAATTCTTGCAAGACATATAATGCTACCCTGAAGATATAATTTTTAGCCCTTTTTCCTCCTGCATGATATTGAATAAGATTGACGTGAGCTCTGGAATTTCGTTGGATTGTCACTACTGTTGGTCGAGAGGCTTGTTTGTCCTTTTTTTTGATAATTTAACTTTATTTTTTTAATATATCATTGAATTTTGATTATTTGTTTTTATAGCTTGGCTGGTTTGAGCAGATGGTCTTTGGCTGGTTATATTTATTTCTGCACATGTTTGATTACCTGATCTTTTTGTGATCTATTGGAGCATGCTTTGATGTTTGTTAGGTCCCTGTTGGGAGGGCTACCCTTGGACGTATCATGAATGTTATTGGCGAACCAATTGACGAGAGGGGTGAAATAAGTAAGACAACTTGGATCCATTATGCATTTCGATTTTTTGATGAGTATAGCCATTTTTTAATACTTATTCCATTTACTCTCTTTCTGTTTATAAATAGAGACCAATCACTTCCTTCCCATCCATCGTGAGGCACCTGCTTTTGTTGAGCAGGCTACTGAACAGCAGATTCTTGTTACTGGAATCAAGGTACAATGTCTTGTTCATCGAGTTATAATTCCAGTTGGTGGGTTCTAAGGACTTTAAGTTTGATATTATATCCCAATCAATGTGTTATGGGATTTTTGGTGCTCTTATCAGGTTGTTGATCTTCTGGCACCCTATCAGAGGGGAGGAAAGATTGGACTGTTTGGTGGTGCTGGTGTCGGAAAAACTGTACTTATCATGGAGTTGATCAACAATGTTGCTAAAGCTCATGGTTTGTTTTAAAGAGTGTTCATGCATTGAAATTTTTGATTTAAAATCATTGCATTCATTAAATTTCTTTCTGTCAGGTGGTTTCTCTGTCTTTGCTGGTGTCGGAGAACGTACTCGTGAGGGTAATGATTTGTACAGGGAAATGGTTGAGAGTGGTGTTATTAAGCTTGGCGACAAGCAGGTCCATGTCTCATTTTCAATTTTGTTGGGGACTTTGTTCATGCGTTAATTATTCTTATTTGAGGCCTGCAATTCTCAGTTACTTGTTCTGGATGACAGAGTGAGAGCAAGTGTTCTCTTGTGTATGGGCAAATGAATGAGCCTCCAGGTGCTCGCGCACGTGTTGGTTTGACTGGTTTGACAGTTGCTGAGCATTTCCGAGATGCTGAAGGACAAGATGTGCTTCTCTTTATTGACAACATTTTTAGGTTTACCCAGGTAAGCTTGCAGGAAATTGAAGTTGCTGAAATCTTTTTCTAGGATTGTATCTCTATGATTTTGGCTTAGTTTCATATAATCTCATAAATTATTCAGGCGAACTCAGAAGTGTCTGCCTTGCTTGGCCGTATCCCGTCTGCTGTGGGTTACCAACCAACTTTGGCTACCGATCTTGGAGGGCTGCAAGAACGTATCACAACTACAAAGAAGGGTTCCATTACCTCAGTGCAAGCTATTTATGTGCCTGCTGATGACTTGACAGATCCAGCTCCGGCAACTACCTTTGCCCATCTTGATGCTACTACTGTGTTGTCCCGACAGGTTTGTTTCATGGATGTTTTGTAACATGTTTCTGAAGTTATTTTTCTGTTTCTAAAGAATCTTTTTCCTAACTTGGCTGTTTTTCTCTGAGTAGATTTCTGAGCTTGGTATCTATCCTGCTGTCGATCCTTTAGACTCCACATCTAGAATGCTTTCACCACATGTACTAGGAGAGGGACATTACAACACTGCTCGTGGTGTTCAGAAGGTTCTTCAGAATTACAAGAATCTGCAAGATATTATTGCAATTTTGGGAATGGATGAGCTCAGTGAAGATGACAAGTTGACTGTTGCTCGTGCTCGAAAGATTCAAAGGTTCCTGAGCCAGCCTTTCCATGTTGCTGAAGTTTTCACAGGTGCACCTGGAAAGTATGTTGAATTGAAAGAGAGTGTTAACAGCTTCCAGGTGAGTAGATCATTTTAGCAGGGATGCAAGTAATTTGCTCCTCATAACCTTATATAGACAAATGATTTCAAGATTATAAAGCTGAATTGAGGAAAATTTTGAATGAGCCTTCATCTATTGCATATGTGCTCTGTGTTCTAGTGGCTTACAATGTGCTATTTTGTCTTGTCAAATTTGTACATGCAATTCTCTTAAAAAGGTGAAGCGCTAAATAAAGTGACAAAAGGAGCATGTTGCAGAAACTGTTTTCATATTTGCATAGTCTATGAAGTTTGCTGTGCGTGGCCCTAAATCTGGTTTAAGTTTGACCATACTTGGCGGAATTCGTTATTGTTTAATGTTGTAATCATTGTAAATGTTTTTCCCATGTGTTTCAACTGCTCTACATACTGTCCTCTTAATTTGCAGTGCATGGTGCTGTCTTTTTAATCTCACATAAAAGCTGTCCCTTTTCATATTATTGTTTCTTGCTGGTTTTCTGTTTAATCATAAAAGTGGGGATGAGGGAACGTCATGTAGATAGTACATTCCATGCCTCTCTGATGGTTTCAATTTATTAAATTCACTTAATTGTGATGACAAATTTTAGTCATTATCAAGTCATTTAGCAATAGTATTGGAGCACTGGACATCATGGCTGCAGTTGAGTCATCCTGCAATTGCTGAAATGTTATGAGCACAAATGTGTACGGGTGTTGTAGTCGCATGTTTCTATCTGGAATATTTTAGACTTTCTTTTTCAATCAGTCCCTTAGCTTTATAAAACGATGCACCATTCTTGTTCTTCTTTGTTGATCTCAGCCTCAGGGATGTCCTGATTGTATCTATGTAGCGGTTTGGCTGTTATTCTTTTAGTTTGGCGTGGTTTACAATATCACTTGTCACTTTCTGGGTAAAGTGAATAACCGAACTTACTTTTCTCTTTGAATGACAAGAATGCCAAAGAGAGAACGAATCTAGTTCTGAGACCCTTCAAAGTGTCCTTCATTCTCCAATCTTAACTGATATTTCCATCCACAGCTATGCAATACCATAGAACTGTTTTGTTTCATATAGTAATTGATGCTTCATCATCCACTAACCATAAAGTTGAATGCCCTTATGGGGAATCAGTTTTAACTATGATTTTTGCTATTCTAATACATGTTGTATTATACAATCAGGAAGCAAAAGATAATTGCCACTATATAGTACACAACTCATAGTCTGTCAATTGTCTAGGCTCAAAGAGTCAAACAACTCATGGTCTGTCAATTGTCTAGCCTCGAAGAGTAAACGGTAATGGGCTTTTCACTGAATGTTTTGTTATTAGACTTTTATTTTGCTCTGCTTCCCTTGCTTTCATGTCTTGGTTGAGATGGTTGAGTTTGGTCAGTTGCATGATCCATGTCTTTCATGTGAAGATTCTTGTATTCTTCTTCTGTGGTGCTCTTGGAAATTGATTGCCATTAATGCATTGTCAGTGCTAGGGATTTTCTTTAATATACTTTTTGCTTGTCTTGCAGGGTGTTTTGGATGGAAAGTATGATGACCTTCCTGAGCAATCATTTTACATGGTTGGAGGCATTGAGGAAGTCATTGCAAAGGCTGAGAAGATCGCCAAGGAGTCTGCTTCATGATAGAGATCTCTTTTTTCTATTTAATAATTAAAGTGATGCAGCTGGTGATATCTTTATCGCAGAAAGGGTTGTATTTTGGGGCCAACACTTCTCGCTCTTTATGCTCTGTTAATGATGGTACAGCTTGTGGTTTAGGGAAACGAGCAATTGTCTGCTCTGTTCAGGATTTTTTGCCCAATAAAAAATGCAGAGTTGTTTAACTTCACGCATTAAGTTGCATTCATCGCAAACTCTATATTCTATGTTAATGTTTTATGTAATCTTTCTTGTTCCAGACTGCAGCTTGTAGATTTTTGTTTCATTGCTATTATTCTATATGTAACTTGGTTACTGCTTATGGCTTGATTGTTTGTTGCCTTTACAGAGTCTTGGGCAAGCATCTTTCATTGCCCATTCTTTGATGCGTTGTAGATCCTTGATAAAGCAAACCTAGAATGTAGCTTTCATTGAAAGTATAGTTTTGTAATTTGGTGCATGTACTTCCTTTCAGTATTAGGTCTTATCAAAATACGCCTATCCTTTGGGCCATTGATATAATGTACAGCTGCATGCACTTGGGAGGCTGCGAGTGGTGCTCTTGTCGTCTGGGATTGAGCTTTTTATTCGTCAGTCTCTTGCTGTGGCCGTCTGGGTCGTACATAATAATACCTTCGCTGTGCATGAAATTATATGGATGCTATTCAAATTCATTTCTTGTTCTTTTAATGGAAAACAAGGTAAAGGTTACCAGCCAAACATGAATATGTTTATTTAAACAAGATATATTAATTGAGTTACATGAATACAATAATAAAAAAAATTATGATCAGATGAGAATCATAATCATCCATATTTGCCCTTGGTATATAGTGAATTTCCAAAGTGAGATCTTAACCATCTCAAGCCATCATAATGGCATTGTTTTAATACTAGTTTTTCTTGCCTTTTCAGAGAATATACAAACAAAGAGTGTACCAAAGCAATTGAATGTATTTGGCTGCAAAATATTAATCAGAGCAATGGAATGATTATATGATGAAATAATTTTTTAGTTTAGATTAGAAATAACATTACTTATTTTTAAAATATTTATTTCATTCATATAATATAAAAATTATATATATATATATTTTTTCAGTATTTGATGGGTTAATACGAAGTAAGAAAGGCTCTGAAGAAGGCTTTATTCTATTCAACTTTCCTCTAAAACCGCAACGTCGGCAACGGTCTCTTATCGGGTGCATGCATCCGACGTGCCGAAGCGAACTTCGAACCATCCCACGGCCCTGCGGCAGCTATGCCTTGAAAATTTTGAAATAACGCATCCCTGGGCTTAGATGCCTCATAAATGTTAGATTCCAAAAAGGACCTTGGTATTCCATTCATATTTACAAAATGCCACCCGTTGGGTCACCCCGTTCGGCCGTTCCCCCTCCCAGGCCAGCCTATGTCCCGAAAAACATATCCCGTCCATCCATTTCAAAATAAACGACCGAAATTAAATAGGATAAAAATATTTGATAGCTTCCACTCCAAAATCTTTATTTAATTCAAATATACGTTCGAAACCTTTGCCTTCTATTCTCCATCCCATTCCGATCTCGTCCTCCGACTCCTCTCCGATTTCCGCCAGCGAAGCCCATCGGTCCGATTTCCCTCAGATCGCCGCGGAGCACTGTTCGTTCTGCAAAGTGCGTATGTTTTCCTCTCCTGCTTTCTTCTAGATTCGCGGCTTCTTCTAGTTTTCTTCCTTTCTCTGTGACGAATTTTTGTATAGGGTTTCCTTCTTGAGGATTTCATCAAGGGATATGTTTCTTGGTCGGGAGATATTTCTAGGATTTATCTTGGATTCGTTGCTTAGCCCGATCGCGGTAGAAAAAGGGTAAAAATTACCGGATTGGATTAATTTGGTCCGCTTATGGAAAGCCTTCATTTTGCTCAGCAGATGTGTTCGGCAAGTGAATTTACTTTCTTATCGCGTGAATTATAAATCAGCTTACAGCTATCTTAAATGTTCACGTGGACCATCACCTAGACCTGGCGCAAGAAATTAGCTGATTAAATACTGATTTCATGAAATGGTGGTATTTTCTTCTTTTTTATGTGCTTTTTAATAGTGGTATTTACTTGGTTTAAAATTTGTTAAAGAATCTTTACTTCTATTTCACCCCTTTCTCAAAAAAGAAAGGGGAGCAAAATTTTAGGAATATTGGAGGCACTATTACTTGGAGGCGGAATTCTTTTATTAAGATTTTATTGTATAGATAAAGGCCCAGATTTCTTGTCAATATACCGGAATTGTTTACTTTTTTATGTTCTGTGTTGGTGAATTTCTGATACCAGGACTCTGTATTCACCCAGAAGATTCACTTCCCTGTAAGTGTGATCATGAAGTTCGAAGCTTTTCCTAAACTGATAAAAAAATTTAATAAATAAAAAGATGCCAACAAGTGAGGTAAAGAGAATAAATTAGACAAGATGTTTAAGAGAGCGAAAATACTGCATGCATTAGAGTAGTACAGAAATAGGCAGGCCTGTTAAGAGTTTTAAAGAGACCACATTCTCGTTTTTTTTTTTTTTTTTTTTCTGCAAAGGTTATGCTTTCTTACATATGAAGTTTTCTTGCAGGAAAAGCATTTGCCAGGCTATGGCTAGTCTCCCAAGTGATCAGCTTTTGCAAATGGAAACAACATGTGGATCTCTTCTATATGAGCTTCAGGTTTCTCCTAAGTTTCTGATATCTGTAGTGCAAAATGATTACTTCTATTTCTTGTCTGCTACTAAAGTTTCATCTTGGTTAACATATTGGAAACCGGAAAGGTTATCGGGTCACCTTTCCTATTTTAATCATAGACCATTTCTAATTGTGACATTATCTAGAGCCCAAGGTCATCACCAACTAGATATATTGCATTATCTGGATGCCAAGCTTGTGGTAGTTAAGCACTAGAACAAGTCACATATAATTGGTATAGTGTCATTGCTTTCAAGTACAATGGAAATGGTCTTAAAATGTTTTGTCATTGCTGAAATTGTCAATATCCTCTTTCTTGATTTATGAATTGATTTCAGATGATATGGGATGAAGTTGGTGAATCTGATGCTGAAAGAGATAAATTACTACTTGAGCTAGAACAGGAATGCCTAGAGGTTTATAGAAGAAAAGTTGACCAGGCGAACAGGTGCAGAGCTCAGCTACGGCAAGCCATTGCTGATGCAGAAGCAGAGCTAGCAGCCATCTGTTCTGCAATGGGTGAGCGGCCAGTGTATATCAGGCAGGTTTGTTCCACTTCAGCAACTTCTGATGACAATTTTTAGATTGAGCGCGCAGGATTTCTATAAAAGTCTACTTGTGTAAAAAATCTCATATACTCTTTCTCCTCTAGTGTTTAATTGTTTCCTTTAAATTAGTAGAGATAAGAAGCTTTGAAAGTTGATTAACATGTACATTTTCTTTGGAAGATTGTTAAACTATGGCCAGAGCATCTGTATACATGTTCTGTTTCCCTAAGAAATTTAAAAATAAGAAGCAAAAAATATCTTTTAGTCTTACCAATCTGGGGGTCATGTTGGCAGTCCAATCAGAAGGCTGGAAGTTTAAAAGAAGAGCTTAAGGATGTTATTCCTCAGTTAGAGGAAATGCGAAAGAGAAAGAATGATAGATTGAATCAGTTTCTTGAAGTTATCCAGCAAATACGAAGGATTTCGGTTGAGATTAGGCCGGCAGAGTATACCCCATCCAAGCTGGCTATGGATGACTCTGATCTATCTACAAGAAGGCTTGAAGAATTGCACAGGCAACTACAGTCTCTTCAAAAGGAGAAGGTTGGAGCCAACCATCTACAAAGTCATTGATCTTTTTAGTGTCATGATTTTATTATGTACAGTCGTTGCATATTCTTGTTCCTTCATAACTTTAGGTTTTCTTTGCTACAGACTGAGCGCCTGAAGCAGGTGATGGACCATCTAAATACTTTGAATTCATTATGCCTTGTTCTGGGCATAGATTTCAGACAGACTGTTCATGAAGTGCACCCTAGTCTTGATGAAAATGAAGGGTCAAAAAATATTAGCTATGATACAATTGAAAATCTGGCCTCTGCAATTCAGAGATTGCGAGAGGTTAAGATCCAAAGAATGCAGAAGGTAAGTGATATGGTCAAGCAACCTTTCACCATATAATTATTTTGGTTACTTAAAAACTTCAAGCTGTGGCAGCTTCAAGATCTTGCTACCACCATGTTGGAACTGTGGAATTTGATGGATACACCAGCTGAGGAGCAACAGTTGTTTCAGAATGTAACATGTAATGTAGCTGCTTCAGAGCATGAAATTACTGAACCCAACACTCTTTCAATGGACTTCATCAATTATGTAAGTAACTAAAGAGGAAAACATAAGATCTTCTTCTTTTACCCTTGACCATCATTATCTTGGGGTTAGGATAAGATCTATAGAAGGAAAACCTCTGTGATGCAGGTGGAGGCAGAAGTTTTGAGGCTTGAGCAGCTGAAAGCTAGCAAGATGAAAGAGTTAGTACTGAAGAAGAAAACAGAGCTGGAGGAGCTTCGCCGTCGCACACATCTAGTTGCAGAAGCTGATAGTGAAGCAGAATTTGCAATTGACGCTATTGAGGCCGGTAAGAATTTGTTCAGTGTCTGGTGAAAGAAAGCGTTTCCAGATGCCACCTACGACTCCTGATATATCTAATTAGACCTGCTTTGCATTTTAATCTCTGTCACTTACCTTTTTCAGGAGCCATTGATCCCTCTTTAGTGCTGGAGCAGATGGAGGTTCAGGTTTCAGCCGTTAAAGAGGAAGCTTTCGGCAGGAAGGATATACTTGAGAAGGTTGAAAAATGGTTGGCTGCATGCAATGAGGAGTCCTGGCTGGAGGAATACAATAGGGTCGGACGTTTGATCATTTTTATGAGCACAGTTTTTGCACTCCATCCTCCCAGTGCTTACATTGCTGTCGGTTGTTCACAGGATGAGAACCGCTATAATGCTGTAAGGGGTGCCCATCTAACACTCAAGCGTGCTGAAAAGGCTCGTGCTTTGGTTAATAAGATTCCAGGTGGACCTCTAATTTCATTCTCTCATCAAGTTTATATCTGTCCAGCATTATATTTTACTGTATATGATTTGCTCCTGTTTCGTATCTTGAGCAGCAATGGTGGATGCATTGGCTGCGAAAATTACAGCATGGGAGAAAGAGAGGGGGATCGAGTTCTCATATGATGGTGTAAGCTTTTCTTATGTGATCTGCTTTGTGGTTTGACAAATGAATTTATATAAACCCATTGTCAATCTGATTCTTATTCTTGTAGGTTCGTCTTCTATCAATGCTGGAAGAATATACCATAGTGAGGCAGGAGAAAGAGCAAGAGCGCAAGAGACAGAGGGTAATTCCTTTTCAACAATTTTATATTCTGCTCGGTCATTGAATTAACAGAACGTGTCAATGATTTCAGGATCAGAAGAGGCTTCAGGATCAACTTATAGCTGAGCAGGAGGCGCTCTTTGGGTCCAAACCAAGCCCTTCAAAGCCCCAGAGTGCAAAGAAGGTTCCTAGATCTTCCACTGGTGGATCAAGCAGAAGGCTATCTCTAGGTGGAACCACAATTTATCCCTCGAAGGCTGAACTGCTTCATCCTAAGTCCACACGCTCAACCAAGAAGGGTGACGACTTGGGTGTTCTTTCTCCTGGTCAGCATTCTGTGTTACTTTATAATTGATAAGAGTGGTTTTGGTTATACGTTTTAGCATGTAACTTTGAATTATATGCAGGTAGGAGAGGTCTAGATGTCGCTGGCCTGCCAGTGAAGAAATTGTCTTTCAACACCATGGAAGTTCCATGCGAAGTGGAGATGCCTCGCAAGCCCTTCACCCCCCTAGCTCCTGTTAACAACATTCCATCGACACCATCGCAGCCCAACATTATGATGGCACATAGCATTTTATCGACGCCCTCTCAGCCAAGAATTAATGATGCTGAAGAGGACAACAGGACCCCAAAAACAATGCCCATTTCAACTCCTAAAACTCCAATAACGGTGTCTACCCCGATGCAGATGGCCACAACACCAGCTTCAACCTGCCTTCTTTATGAAGCAGCAGCAGTCACAAAAGCACCATTGGAGGAGATAGAATACTCATTTGAAGAAAGAAGGCTTGCCTGCTACCTTAGGAGATAGGGAGTCTTGTAGACATTGGATCTTGCCCAATATCAACTGATTTTAAAGCTTTTTTTTTTTTTTTTTTTTTTGTGTTAGCCAATATAAGTTGATATGGTATTTGCTGTCTTCTTTGCTCTCTCTGTGCTACTTGGACACCTTCCCTACGGGCAGTTGCATCACCCCTTTTTTTATGAGTGTAATCCTTGGGAGCTGTGTTAGTATTTCTACTGTTCATTTGTACTGATTCCAGTGGCGTCGCTGCTTGGAACGTTGGTGAACTTGGCAATGCTACAAAGCGACATGTAGTTTTGTAATAAACCCACACGCTGATGCACCAGTTCCTGTCAGAAATCCGTGTTTCCCCGAGAGTAGTGGTACTATGATTGGCTGACATCTTGGCAAGCCCTCTGTGTTATAATGAGCCCGGTTCAACGTAACAGGATTACAGGAATCCAAGTCCCTCCGATCCCAGTTCTATTCTGAGGCTAAAATATGCTTTTGCCGCCAAACTTTCAGTTGTTATCTTAAAAATGAACATGTTAATTGGTTGACATAGTGACACGTGAGCTTGATATATTCATTCTCTGTGGAATGGGGTTCTCTTTCCATCATCTTATCAAGAAGCCTTGGCCAATCCTTGTTTTGATCATGCACCAGTCAACTTAGTGTTCCCTTCAAGAAGATACATGGAGATTTCAATTCAAAGTGCTGAAGCTTACAAAACAAGAGGCAGAAGTGAAACAAGATCCATGGACTTCAGTTCCTTCTTCTGATAATGCAGCTGCCACTTGGTAAACTGAATCAGAGAAACAAGAGCTCTAAAATCTTGGGGTGCTGAACTTAGGCAAAAGAATTGCAACTGAAGCAGGACCTATAGGAAAGAAATTCAGATTTTGGATCAAAAAGAAGAGCATTGCTAATTGTTGATGAGGGGAAAAAAAAAAAAAGAATGGAAGCATCAGGTTGAACTTTTTTTTGAGGGAAAAATGGAGAAGTGAAGCACTTTCCCATTAATTTATTAAAATTTCAGAAATACAAAATGAATGGGAGTTGAGAGGGGAGAAGAAAGGAAGGTATATGGATTGAAAAAATTTACGAGGGAACAATAAGGAAGAGAAGGATGCATTATTTCTAAATTTCCAACATTTGAAGTTAATTTTAGATAAATGCCAAGATAAGTGCTGGTGGCTTTGAAACTTAGCCTCTGGGGAGAAAAGGTTAGCCTATGACTGAAAGGAGTGGAAGGCTTTGAACAACGCTAAGAAAGAAGGTGCTCTTTCATGAAGAAAAATTCCGATATTTCTTTCGGTTCATATTTACTTGACAGATGGCTCTAAGTTCCCAAGCCTTCTTGTAGTCTGCTTTAATATTTTTTCTCCAATTCCGCCATAAATCGATGAATTTCAAAGGCTATGACTTATAATTTGAGAGATATCCAATTCTATTGAAAAGCCGCTGAACAGTTGCGTTTAACAGTTCTCTTAAAAAGTTTGCTGAAGAGATAAGCTAGGAGTGATGAACCAACCCAAGTGGTCAAAATTAAAATGGCTCAAGGAGGGAGATAATAATAGAGATTTTTTTTTCCTCCAAAAATTTGCCAATGTCCTTAGATGATTCAATCACATATCTGAGTTGCAGGCAGAAGGAAATAATTACTAATTATCAACAGGGGATACAGCTCACTTACTTCATGAATATCTTCTCAGAATCATCTAACACTGATCTTGTGTGGAATAATCTTTACACACGTTTATTTACAGATCTGAGTTCTTTAAGCATTAGCAGAAGCTGATGCAAGGGAAGTGGGTTTTGTAAGGGTTTAACCCCTCCTTTGTTATCGCAAAAAAAAAAGGGTCAAAGGGTGACAAGAGCCCTCGATCAGATGAATTTCTCTTTGAATTTGCCCTCGATCAGATGAATTTCTCTTTGTATTTCTTCCAATATTTAACTGGGAGCTAATGAAAGCTGACATAATATTATTCTTCAATCAGTTACTTGCAAATCTTTCAAAAATGAACTATGCAACCATCGCATTGATTCCAAAGCAACAGCCATCCTCCAAGCCTTCAGATTTCTAACCAATTAACAATCATTTCCAAAGTGTTAGCTAACCGGTCAGCACCTTTTTCTTCTTTCCTCTGTTGATCCGGCACGAATGGCTTTCACCATGGGTAGAATCATCATTGATAACATATTATGTGCTCATGAAATCTTGCATCACTCAAAAAAGAATTCAGCAGCAGGACTAGCATGTAAGAAAGATTTTGGAACACAGGATTTCCGCAGAAATGGATCCTTTAACATTCTGGTGTCCGACAAGATAGCAGTTTATGTCCATGGTTAACTGGGCAGCTGGATTCCTTGCCATCATGGTGTCGGACAAGAGGGTCCCCTATCTCCCTCTAAGCAAGATGTTAAATAAGGCCAGCACTGAATGATCTATAACAGGTCCTGGTAATCCTTGGTTGGTAAGGGGGACAATATGCTGCAGTACACTGATGACTAACTAATACTCTGCAAAGCAGACAGAACAGTTACTAGTGCTCAATCTAATTCTGTGAAGTTTCTAACTAATCACTGGTCCATCCATATAATTTCAGAACAGCACTCTGGAATATATTGGAGTGAATGGTTGAATTGCTAGCCATCTTCATTGACAATATCTTAACATGGAATGGACTGACTTCATCAGCTGGAAAATTCTCTGAATTTGATTGGTTGTTGCTACTACATACTTAGAATTGAGAACAAAGTTGCAACTTGGATTCACTGCACTACCTCAATGCTGCATGCCGACTTGGCTGCGCAAAAAATTGACAGACTCAGAAGATTCTTTTTTTTGAAGGGGACTACTTCTACAGAAGGCTTATGATGTCATGTTATATAGGAAGACAGCCAGGAAGGACAAGTTGGAGAGTGGGTTGGGGTTTAGCTGCGAACCAATCTCTTCTGGCAATTTGGGGGTGGAGATACTTCAGCAAAGATAAGAGGCCTATGGAAGAACAATGTTCATAGGCCTAACATATGAAGATTAAATTTTTTGACAGAACTAATAGGAAGACAAAATTAAGTTCAATCTGAAGAAGGAAAAAAAAGGATTTCCAACATGTGGAGGAATGTTGTTAATCTTCCGCCACCCATGGAACCAAGTAACATTCATACTTGGCAATGGAAAAGAAATTAACTTTAGGAGGACACTTTGGGTTGGCGACTTCTCACTCTGCATTCTTTCTCCAACCTTGTGTGAAGCTAGCAAGAAGAGTACAAACGTAGCATCACATTGGAATCATCGATCCTTGGCATGAAACACCAAGCTCTTGCATAATTTGCTTACCGGATGTAAAACCTTCCTTGGCCCAAGATACAATTGCTTGGGGAGGCGGCTGTCATGGAATGCTTCACTACTGCACTTCATATAACTGCCTGAACACTGAAGGGTGAGTGTCCTTTTGCAAACAAACTGTTAAGAATACCCTCACCTCGGAAAATCAAAATCAATCTTTGGCTTTGTTTCAAGAACAAAGACAACCAGCGCTAGAGAAAACTTGTTCAGGAAAACTGGGCATCAATCCAGGGTACTGCAATAACATTAACTTATCTGGGAAAAAATTGCAGACCTTAAACATTCAGGAAATTGCAAGATCTTTCAAGATATTATGGCCTTTATGGACGGCTTGTAATGTCGTGAAGGACATTCTCCACAGTTTGTCATGCATATTTTCCTTGCATATGTTGCAGTATTAGAAGCATGAACATCACTGGGATTTCTAACATATAATTTCTCTGACATAAGAATGGTATTTATGAGATTCCTGTTATAACATAAAAACTGATGATGCCTTCAAATCAAATAGGAAAAGGATGAGTTCAGCCTCTCACAAACACAAGCAAGTGATTTGATGATCAAGAAATCTGAAAATGCCTTTATGTAGATTCCTTTCCTTCATAGCCTGAACAGTGTTAGACTAGAGTGAGATATCTGAGTTGTTACAATTTGCTATCCAACGAAGGAAAAATGGTGATAACTTTTAGGGTGCATTTGATATGGGGTTAAAAGGAGTGAAAAGCTACTTCTGCAAATTTTTTACCCTCTTTTAAGGGTATTTGGTATGAGATTTTTTTTCTTTAAAGAAACAATCCCCTCCTTCTTTTCCTTACTCTCTAAATTGTTAACTCAAGGGGACAGGTTAACACGATTAAAGGTAAAAACCTTTTGGAGGTTAATGAGGTTGAAATATTGAAATCTATAAAATATTAAATAATCCCACCACACACACATATATGGCTAAATATCTATATGTGTGTATATTATATATATAATAATAAATATATCTATATAATACAATATTATATTATATAAATAAAAGATATATTTGACTGTATTCGAATGTAGCTAAGTTTGGATCTAGTCGCTTTACTCACCTTGAATCCACACAGTTCACAAATCCCAAAGATAAAAAGATGGAATAGCTTTGGAATCCGTATGGATTCAAGAAGAAAAAATGATTGGACATTTGAATGTAACAAAGTCTACCTCATATAAATAATATATTATTTATTATTTATATATATATATATATATATATATATATATATATATATATATATATATATATATATATATATAGTGGCATTCCATCTCTTGTATATTAATCTTGTTTCAAATGTAGTTAACAATTAAATTTGTAATATTTTACTCTCCATTTACAAACACAATCAAATATATTTATTAAAATAATTTTACGTCCGTAACTTATCACTAAAAGATGTTATCCCTTTATAGCTTCTCACTTTCATTTTTTTAATCCCATGCCAAACCCACCCTGAAAAAACTAAAATGCCAACTTCAAGAAGGCATTTTAGGCACTTCAGCACCCTAAATCACAAGACTTCCAGAAGAAACCCTTATATGCAGGCAAATAGGGTATTTATGTTTAAACAATCCAACAATCTAACTAATAAAAATACAATTAACTACCAAAATAAACATACAATCAAATATAGCATGCAGATAAAACAAAGACATCAACGCATGGGTGCTAAAATTTACAGTGTTTCAGACTCTTAATAGAGGAAATGTAGACTAGGAACCAAAAGATTCTTTGGCTACATCAATGATAACATGTGTAATCCAATTAACCAAAAGACACTGACATTGGCTACATCATCATCCCTGCCTCAATGATCTGCTCCTGCTGCATGAGTGAGCCAGTGGAGTAGCTGGCGGCTTCTGCTAATATTGAGGGTGGCTCCCATGTATTAGAGTCTAATTTACTGTGGAACATTGACCTGGTCTCTGCTGGCCATAATGCCCATATCAATATGACCTACACTCATACTGATTGACTGGAAAACAAAAAAAAAATTTAGAAGTTGGAATTTACATATGCAAGCCTGGACCACTTGAGCAGGGCTGGTGCCATTTCATTTACAAGAATTTGGATTGACAAGTCATAGTGCTGCACATAAAGGCTTCATTATAAAGCAGTATGGAGAGGTGATTCCTCTAGCTAGAGATTAATCTTCTTACAAATATTACAATTGTAATTATAGAGCATGCTTTCAAAAAATCAGGGTTGACTCTATGAATCCTACTTCACCAATCATACCTATTAAGTGTCAATCCAATTTATATCATACCCTGTAATTAATTTAAACAGTTTCCTTACCGAGTACATGAGAGTAATAATAGGTTAAAAACTATGAGAAATACTGGAAGTTATGGACAGGCAACTAGTAAATGAAATTAAGGACACCCAAGAATCAATATTAGTCAGAATCAGATTTAAGTTTGTAATTAGCAGGCCCATTACTATGCACTACCATTCTCAGAAAGTGTAACCAGCACACAGCCTTCCAGGTGAACCATCCTATATCCTTGGCCACCCTTTTCAAGTTGTATTGGTAATATAAACAAATTTAGCTCTCCAAGAACCATTCAAAAGAAAATCTACTGAGCAATGTTATATATCTTTAACCTCAGACGTACCAAATTTTTTCCTGACCAAACTAGACCCTATCAGTTCTGCCCGTTCCTAAATCAATCATCAACATAGCACCTAGAGTAGTTGTACCATTCCCAAGGTAGGTCCCTTTTCAGCAAGCATAATTTTTATTAGTGCAACTAAGTAGTTTTTCCTACAATTCTTTCTAAGTCATCACAAACAAATCTGAAAATGTAAGTCCTTCAATGGGCTGAAGCACAATCAGTGTACCTTCAATGGACTAAAAGACATCAGTGTTGCATCATGCTTCCATTAAGATGTTTTTTCCCTTGATTTCCTTGTACCACTTCAACTCCATACCACCAAAATCCTGACAGGCACCAATTCTGTTGGTAAATCCTAGCTTTCAACAATTCAGGCCTTTAGAATTCTCATCTAAAACATTTACAACAATGACTATTATCAGACCATCGATCAAGCAGTTGAATACTTATATTTCAACCCATAGGGTCCCTATCATAGCTACCATAGTAAGCACACATAATCATGATGTAACCTAGTTTCCTAGGTCCATCAAGACAAGCTGAATTGTTTTGGTGAGTCAAAATCTTAGAAATTTCACAATTAGTCAAAGTTATGTGCTGTGGAAGAAGATAAGGAATATACTGATAAAACATGCTATGGGAGAAAAGAAAACCAACATAGCTATTTACCATGAACATTCAAAAATCTATTGGTTCAATTACTTAATTTACAGTATGATCAAAATAAAATTATGTGGAGTTCTTGCTAAGCAGACTTATGAGCAAATTTACCACACCGGCTTACAGCCTACATCTCATGCATAAACAACTGTTGAAAAAATCGTTTCCAAATGCCCTTATTCTGATCTCATTATTAAAAGCTATTTGCAGGAATGCAACAATACCAAAGAGAATGATATGAGGCTACATAAATTAGCAATCATACCTTGCCCTTGAAAAATCAATCACCTCATGCTCCTCCGGTAGCGGCTCATAGGGTGATTTCTATCTCCTGGGAGCCCCCCTGGGGTTTGTTAAGGTGAACTTTGATGGCAGCGTATGTGGTACCACTGGTGAAGCATGGTACATTATTCGCTCCAATGATGGAAGACTTCTGACGGCCGGCGGAACCTCCCTTCAGGACTATTCTATTCCGAAAGCTAAGCTCAAAGCTGCATAGGTGGGCATTGTCAGAGCGACTCGGCAGTTGCGGGCTCAGAGGATCCTCATTGAGGGAGACTTTGCTACCGTCATTAGATGGATCCAGGATGGAGCGGACCGCGAGGATTCCCATCCGTTGCTTTGCGATAGTTGACAGCTTTTGCAGGATCCAGCTGTTACTATAGCCCACCATGCTTATCGGGAGCGGGAGGCAAACTCAGCGGTGGACTAGGTTGCCTCCTATGCTGCACAACATTCCATTGACTAAACTTGATCGTAGGGAGATAGGATTCCACCCTCTCTTTATATGTATCTTTTTCTTGATCTTTTGGGCTGTTCTCGTGTCAAATTTGTGTGACTGCTATTTGTATCAAAAAAAAAAAAAAAAAAAAAATCAATCACCTGCTAGTATGGTTCCAACAATGGTACTTGATCTCCTCCTTTTATCTATTGCAAGAAGAGATTTAGGTTAGTTGAATGAGTCACCCCAAGGTACTCTATAGATAAAATATGTTTTAGAAGAAAAAAAGATAAGATTTAAAATAAACAACTAGTGAAGAATAAAAAATAAAGTGAACTAATAAATTTTGGGAGAAAAACTTTGAATAATGCAATAGTGATTGCCGCTAGGGATAAAGAAAGGCCTTTTAAGTCTTAGTCTAAGTTGATTGTTCTCAGTAGTCTCAGTGAATATGATCATTTTAGCTTAATTTTAGTGGTTTGGACCAATTTTATTTTAAACTAATGGTGAATGATGTACTTTTGAACTACAAGAGCACCTTTTCTCTTACAAACTAAGGTTTTAAGTAGTAGTACTAAACTCCATAAATTTTTTCTATCGAACGGTATGATATCGATGGTTGGCACTATCAATAAATACCAGGATGGTTGGCACATACTGATACATAGAAGATCAGTATTTCAGCACCCATATCGATGCCAAATTTGTAACAGTGCAGTTCCAAGTATATCATCCTGTTATGATGGTTTTTGATTCTATGAATGACGCAGAGGAACTCAGTATAAATGATCAAATTTTCATGAAAAACTTCAAATATTTTACATTTATTTGATTCTTGATCTCAAAAAACTTACAAGATCTTATTTGAAGTTGCATTTTCCCACCTTTCCATGGCAATTAACATTAAAATTTTATACCTTTTGAAGTGCTAACAAGCTAAATAAGGATTAACATTTCCAATGCACTATCTTTTATATTTTGATGGCATAGCATCCCATGTGCGCACCGACAATATGCATCTTTATCAAGGTAAAGGGCTTGAACCATCCACTTTGGGGCATGCTAAACTGAACAAGCAACATATTAGTTAGCAGTGTCTAGATTGGTCTAAATCATGTGAAATTGACTAATTTCGCTTGATTTTGGGGACTTCAAGCCCTTGCCCTTTTTCCTTTTCCTTTTTATCTTTTCTTTCTTCCTTTCTCTTTTTTCTTCTGTCCTTTTCCTTGCTCGAAGCTCATGCACTCCATCAGCTGCACCCCTCCACCAATCCAAGGGAAGAATTGTTCACGAAACCCACAGACGTATTTCAAGGCAGGAGGCCTTTTCCACAATGCTATCAGCAACCACAACAGCTAAAGAGCTCCAAAGTCAGCTCAGGAACTACTAAACGAGCTCTCTAATCTAGGTGGTGGCAGCAGCTCCTCCAAGCACAAGGCCCACAAAGCAAACCAATAGAAGGAAGCTAGGTCTTCTTCCAGCTCTTCGTGGAACTTGATGGGGCTGAAGGGGCTGGAAACTCACGTAAAGGATGGCTACCTCTTCATAGTCTACATGCATGGATCTAGGAGCTACATGCATGAATCCATGAGCTACGTACTGCATGCATCCAGAAGTAACCCTAGCTGGTCTTTTGGATAGGATCCCGACTCGATCACTTAGGCTGCGCCCTCCAGCCGGCCTCCTAGATAGGACCCCGATTCGGCCACCCGGGCTGCACCCTCCAACCGGCCTCTTGAGTAGGACCCCGACTCGGCCACTCAAGCTATGCCCCCAGCTGCCCTCCGCGGCTCCAAGTCGGTCTCAGCAACCATTCAGGCAATGCCCCAGTGGCCACCCGAGTAAGATTCATTATGGGTTCCATGTGCTTGGCTCCACCACTCACCACTGTCTGCACGTTTTCTCATGATCCAAAATAGTACAACAGACGAGCGATATGAGGGACATGTCTACCGAATGCCATAACGGCCGCCCGTATCCTGTAGCAACCTACAGCCACCTACAGCAACCTGTAGCGGCCATCCACTCTGACGGAACCTGGCCCACCAACCATGCAACCACTCATATCTGACGGAACTTGGCTCACCAACCTTACTATGGCCATCCACTCTGACGAAACCTGGCCCACCAACCATGCAGCCACCCACATCTGATGTGATTTGGCTCATCAACCTTGCTGCGGCCACCCACTTCTGACAAGACCTGGCCTATCAACTCTGACATGCCATGAGGGAGGCAAACCTTGTTGTTGCTGTCCTCACCATGCCTGTTCTGACAATCAGTTCTGCTGTAAGCCACATTCTAGCTTTCAGTCATGCTACAGGCTTCAAACTTTTATAAAATGGATAAGAGGGACCTCCAACCAAGAAAGCCAACCAAGCCAAAAATAAGACACTCAAGTCAATACGCTCACATAGAGCACTTCCTCTCTAAGTCTCTCAAGCTTTCTCATAAGCTCACGGCTATTGCCTAAAGCACTAACTTGAGCGTCGAAGGATCTCCGCCAGAATTATCGGCCTTCGGGACTTCTTGCAGGATTCCAACCAGAGCGGAGCCCATCAAAAGATCCTAGGCTCGCCAAAGAAAGTGATCGAACGCTCGTGGACGATCGAAGAAGGTGATTTGGCATCAACACTTTCTTTCTTTTTTTTTCATTCTCCTTTTCTCTTTCTTCCTTCTTTTCATCTTTCTTTCCTTTCCTCATTCTCTTCTTTCTTTTCTTCTTCTTCTTCTCCCTTTCTTCCTCTGTTTCTTTTCTTTTTCTACTTTTTCCATTCTTTTCTTTCTTTCATTTTCCACCCCTTTCTTTACTTTATCTTCTTCCATTCCTTTCTTTCTTTCCTTACTTTCTCTATTTCCTTCTTCTTCTTCTTTTCCATAACAATGAATATTTTAAAAGCACTTTAAATATCCATAAACTATGATTGATACGTTGGAGATGATATCTACTAACTATAACTCAAATTCACCCAATGAGTTTATTTATACCAAGTCACAAAAGATGTTATTGATTGTAATTATTATTGAATATTATGAGAAGCATGTATAAGTGATGTTGTAGAACCTCTTACTAGATAAAGCATTGAGATGTATTAGAGGTGATCTAAGGTCATCCAGATAGATATTATAATTCGTTTAGAATGTAATTTAATGTTTTCTTAAACTTTTGCAACTTATTGAAGGGCAAACAACTTTTGAAAATTTCAAAGTTTTTATTTGTAGCGGAGCAAAGTTGCAATATTTTTTATGACTATATCTCATAATAAGCAAAATTGAGTTATGATAGAAGAATTTTAATGCCGAAGGAAAACCATATTTCGACATTTTGACAAAATTCTCAAACAAATATGTTACCTTCACAAAAAATTAATTGATCCCTCTTCTTGTGATGCAACTACACCTAAGATTCAATTTAATCTCAAATATTATCCATATTTTAGGGTAATTATTTTAATCAATAACTTTATAAGTTTGTTGTATAACATGAAAATATTTTGCACTTCTACTTTATGCACAATGGTATTACAGCTATAATGGGACACAAATAGGTGTATGTGTGCCAATAAATGAGTAAATGCTACATTCTAAAAAGAGGGTACAATCCATACAAAATATCATGGCTACTTGTGCATTTAATGTATGCTTTATGTATGCACTAATGAGATGGGAAGGAATTGCAAATGATCCTAAAAATCTTTTAGAATGTCTAACAAATTCAAATGCAAATTTCTTTTCCCTTAAGATAATTTATAATATCTTATAATAGTTCTTTCTTTATGAGAATACTTTAATAAAGTGATTTATACATTCTTAAAATTGGGAAATATGATCTTGTAGATTTGGAATACCCCAACATACAGGTTTTCTATTGCCATATCATGGAGAAAGATATCACAAAAGTGATTAAAGGAGAGTATTAGGGAATCTTACAAAAATAAAGAAACTATTAACTACACACATTCATCCTTGCACATTGTTATGGATTATTATTTTGGATTATTAAAAGCTTGATTTTTAATCCTTAAATAGTGCCACTTTATAAGTTACACACGCAATGTTAGAATGTAATTGCATATCGTACTACACTAATTTTATCCAAATTCATTCTTTAAGAGATCATGTATCTCAAGAATATAAGAGAGGATATTACAGTAGTTGACAATGTAAAAATTAAAGATGGTAGCACATCATAGAAGGTAGTCTAAGTGAATATATCATAAAATCAAATGTGCTAGATGAATCAAATTTAAGACAACATAGCTAATGGTATATGGCAAAGAGATAACATAAATGTTATTTGATGGTTCATTTAAACTAGAGGTGTCATAATAGATGAATATACCTTAGAGGGTAGTAGAAAAAAAGCATAATTCCTACTTACCAAGTATATTTTCTTTTTTCTATTTTTTTTAAAAAGGAGGTGAGTACTAGACCTGCTTCTATTGTTAGAAATATAGAAAAAATAAAATAAATTTTATATTTCCATTTTTTTTGAAAGAAATGATAAACAAAGCCCTATACTTGTGTGGTAAATGTATCAAGGGAAAAAACCTAAGCATTGCTTGGGTTATATGATTGTTATATTAGTATATAAATTATAGCCCTCAGTTAAGCATTACCCTTTTACAATGGTTGATTTAGAATGAGAATAAATTAAGGTTGTGATTCAGTATTTACCCTATTAACTTATATAACGTAATTTTTATTTTCAAAATCCAATGCTTGGCTCTAATTTTCCTTTCAAATAAATGTGCACTATGCTCCAAAAATGAAACAAAAATATTGTCTGAAATGATTTGGATTCTTTATTATTTATTCTTTTCTATTATGTTGTATCACTATAATAAATTAATAATCCTTGACCATTTTTTTACTTTACATTTACATTATACTCAAATAATTTTGTTTGAAAACCTTAATCCAAAATAGTCAACCAAAATATTGCAAATTGAGATTAATTCTTGTCATAATTCTCTGGTTGACATCCCTATGCCACAAGAGAATAAAATAAGAAATCCATAAGTATATTGCTTATCAGATAAAAAAAATCTTAATTCTTAGTCCCTAGAAACCATGAATCATTCAAAACAGCAAAGACAAGCACATCTTTATGAAAAATGAAAATGATAAGGACGCCCCCTCCCTTTTTTTTTTGTACAAGCGGGCGATCACACCAGTCTTGGTTGAGTCAAACCCGATATATCAAAGAACAAAATTTGAGAAAGCACTGACGGGCACGGATCATCCGGCATCCAGCACCACGATCCGGAATGATGTGCGATCCGGGCAGCAACCCAATCAGTCGCTGAATTAGCTTTTCGGTAAGTGTGCCGAATCTGGACTATATCAGTCTGATGAAGCATAGACTGAATGTCGCATATCAAAGGGTTGTTAAGCATAGGGTCGCCTAGTTTCTGTCAGAGCCAACGAACCACAGTAATAGAGTCGTCCTCAATGATCAGCCCCTCAATGATCAGCCAGCAAATGCCTAAGCTACGTATGGTATAGGAGATGCCAGTCTGCTAGCCCACGCAGCATACAGTTCAGCAGCCGGTATAGAAAGGTCAAGAAGGCCAAAACCGTTATCTACCATCAATGATCCATAAAGATACCCTCCCTTACTTGGTTATCTCAAGGTCCAAGGCTTGCGTATATATAAATTTAAATGCATTTTCTTACAAACTTTGAGTACTTCAATTGTTGTCACCAAAGGCCTGCTTAGTTGTGCATCCAGAGGCAGTTTGGCCTCACTTTGAGCATTTACTTGGCTCAAATAATATTAAAGTCAATTTATAAAACAACTTTTGTTCAAGAGAGCTAAGCTTGCTTAAGCAAAATGGAACCCTCCACAACCCATTAAGGGGTGAAATTTTAGATGTAGACTTGTTGTTTATTAGATAGTTAAATAAGTGGTATGTTAAGTGATACAAATTTCTCACCTAAGTTTGAAGCTTGATAAATTGTATCTAAATTTTATTTTCATATAATAAATGAAAAAAACAAAATTAAATAACCCAAGTTAACATAAAATTATATAATTTTATATGCAAGGTGTTTGAAGCTTACGCTATGTTAAACTTTTGTAGTTTATTTTAACTTATCCTACCACTAAATGCTGCGAGGGGCATCAAGCCGTATCCTTAAGTATAATATTTTCCCTCTTTGTTTTATGTTAGTGCACTGGAAGTGGAAATTTCTATCACTGCATCCCTTTTAATTTTTTTTAAAAAATTCTAAATTATTCTTAGCACCCTCCATCTTTTTTTTCCTTCCTTTTTCAGTACCGGTGCCCTCCGTCTTCTCCCCCTTTCTGGCATCGCCCTTCATTCCTTTCCTTAGCTTGTCTTTTTTTCTTCCATTTCTAGCACCGTTCTTCATCCATCTTTCTTTCCTCAGCCTCAATCTTTTCCTCATTTTTTTTGACTTCAGTACCGTCTTCTTCCTTTTCTAGCACGGTGCTAGAGAGGAGAGGAAGGGCGTCGAAGAATGAGGAGGAGATCGGAGCCGAGGAAAGATGGAGGGCGGGGCTGGAAAAGAAAGAAAAAGAGACAGAGGTCAGAAAGAGGGATGGGGGGCGATGCCAGTAAAGAGGAAGGAGAGGGGAGGGCTACTGAGGAGGGGAGAAAAGGAGATGGAGGTCGAGAAAAGGAATGAGAAACAGTGCTAGGGAGAAGGAAGAAGAGAAAAAGTATAAGTACTTGAAAAAAAAAAAAAATAAGAAAGGTATGCTAGGAATAATTTAAATTTTTTAAAAATAATAAAAAAAAGTACTCAGCATTTTAAACTGTGCAAATAGAAATCCCCACCGGAAGTCGATGCGTGTGGACCCACGGGGCAAATTATCGAACACGTAGCCGCCGCTCCAGCCGTAGCAATCATGAGCTGTGGGAAACGCAGAGACGTAATGTCGGGCGTCCAAAGTGGCAGCGGTGCCAGCTCAACACGGAGCAGGTAAGGACATATTATTGAATAAAACACCGAAAGGGGGACCGCCCATTCGTCGAAAGCTCGTCCACACGGACGTCGTTTTGTTATTTCCTTTTCCAAGAGGGGTTACCAAGAAGCCCGGCGGCCGGTGAACCAGTAATTTTCCATTAGATTTTTCCTTTTTAAAGAGTGGTTGCAGTTAATGAGATGGTGCAGTATCAACGAGTGGAAAGTCTCTCTTGGTTTACTTTGTCTTGTAGTTGACTGGACCTTGGTTTAACAAGTCAAAACTTTTATATTACTGACCCATTAATTGCCATCATCTCTGTTAATATATCCAAATGTTTTTGAGATGTTTTAGATGTTCATTGCGAAAGGTAGATACCGTGGTGTAAGTTAAGATAAAGTCAGCTAGTGGGCTTATCTAGCATGTCACGAGAGCTTATTTGCCTGGCCACCCGATGTGCTAGAATTTTCCTCGCACATCCATGAGAATCCAATGCAAGCAAGAACGCCAAAACCGGTGGACCTACCTTTACCAAATTAACAAAACATTGTATGTAAAATCCAATGCAAGAACGCCAAAAATGGTGGACCTACCTTTACCAAATTAAACAAACATAGTATGTAATACTCAAAAGTTATTCATGCCATTATAAAAATTCAATTATAAATTAATTAATAGCGGATGAGTTATAAACTATTCAAATTATTCTTTTCTATTCAATGTCAATTGCTTGAGGGATTACATGTTGACTCTTTTTTTTTTAAAAAAAATTTAAATTTTTTTCAAAGAAATTGAGTGCTTCCGAACGCTGGAGTGAGCATGCACAGGGTGCGACCACTCGTGAACGATCATGTTCGTTTGTGTTTGGTTTGCCTAAATTGAATTTATAAATGGGCTTAAGATCCAAAATTGAATTAATAAAATTTTAAGAAAAAAATCTCTTCTTCAAAATTATTTTTATTTTTTTTATATTCTATATTATTAATTTTTCTTTGAATATTTGAAGGAGTCATTTAGTTGCATCTCCATACGATCGTACTCATAGTAAAAGGTTTGGATCGAGATGAGTTGTTATACTTTAGGGATATATCGCCTAAAATCTACACGAAGAAGTAAAAACTAATGCTTATGGCAATGTCTAACACGCATCAGTTCATACATGGTTCTTAACTTATTTTAAATTTTTAGTAATTAAAATTAAAATTATATTATTAATTTTAATATTGCATATTCGTTGCACATTACAAGCTAGCATTGAGATCTAAATTGACATGCTTATCTATCTCAACTTAAAAGATTATAGTTTTCTTCTCTTATCAGATGATATATTCATCGCATAATACAAGCTATCAATGAGGCTTGGATCGACACTACTTATCTATTCTGTTTAGAATCATTGGTATTACAAAGATGACTTTATGCTATAGCGAAATTTTCTCTACCATTATCTATAAATAACCCTATTCTTCTAACCCTCACACTCAAATCGATTTGATATCAATTGCAAAGCCCCAATTTCATCTATTGACTCAATTAATTTATTAGCAAATTGAATGCATATTATCTTAAATTTAAGTTTAGATTAATCAATAGTAGGCAAACTCGAGTTATAAATTTTTTAAATCATTTATTTCTATTTGATGTAAGCTTTTTTCTGGATGAGGCTTCAAGCTATTATATTTTTTTGTTAGCAAAGTTTCATGGGATCTTAGATAAGAGATTAAGGCACTGTTTGATAGCTTTTGGGCTATCCCTGGATAAATGTACAGGATAGTATTTATCCAGGGAATAGCTGATAGGATAAATACCTTTTTAAAATTACCATTCTGCCATCAAGGGATAACTTTAGTTATTCCTGGGTTAACCATGGGTTATCCCCTCTTGTTAAACTTTTTCAGTACTATCCCCTGTAGCTATAGCATTTGGGGATAAGAAAGGATATTCAGAGGATATCCCTTCTTATTCATCATATCAAACAGTACCTAAGAATTTAAGACACGAAGGAGCTAATTATTCACCGCCAGCAACCTGACTTTGAATTATTTTCGATCAAATTGTGGCCAACTACCTGGAATCAATAATTTGACCAATACTTAGTCTTCCCCCATTCGACCATAACTCATGGTTAGCCTATGTAAAAAAAAAACGTGACCTATTCTCCTGTATAGCCATTGGCTAAGTATACCATTCGCGTGCCGTCCTCGAATCCAAATACTCCCGTTAAGAAATTTCCTCCTTTTTTTTTTTTTTTTTTGTGACTCCGCCCTTTTTTAATTTTAAAAGTCAAAAAGACTCAAAACAGTTAAATAACGCCTCAATTTCTCTCCTCCGACCGGGGGATGTCCCACGCGGAAACCCAGCCAAGCGCCACCCCGGTTCCATCCAATCAATCCCCCACACGGCCACGCCTTCCCTTCCCCCAACCCAACCCAAATCCTCCTCTTTTAAACCCCCAGCCACCATCGCCCCAACCCAAAACATCTCTCCTTCTCACGCCAACATTAATTAGTTTCCTCCTCCCTCCCCTTCTTCTTCTTCTTCTATGGGCAATCGTATGTCGTGCACTTTCTCCGCCGGCTGCGGCCCCTCCCCCGCCTCCGGCGGCGGCTCCAGAGCCGTCCGGGTGATCCTCCCGAGCGGCGAGGTCCAGCGCATCGACGGGCCGGCCAACGCCGCCGAGCTCATGCTCGACCACCCCGGCCACTTCCTGGTGAACTCCTGCTCCATGCAGGTCGGCCGGCGCTTCTCCGCCCTCGCCGCCGACGAGGACCTCGAGATGGGCCACGTTTACGTCACCATGCCGATGAAGAGGCTCAACTCGGTCATCGCCGCGGATGATATGTCCAGATTGGTCCTGGCTGCTAGCGGACAGGTCCGGCGGGCTTCTGGGGGGAAGTCCAGGGTCCTGCCGGAGTCTTCCTCCTCTCCGGAGAATACACTGGCGGGGTCGAGGTTGGACGAGGAGGAGGCGGTGGGGGATGCGGCGACGGCGACGCTGTTGGAGATGGGAGAGTTCAAGTATAGGCTGAGCATGTGCCGGTCGAGAAAGCCGACGTTGGAGACGATAGCGGAGGAGAGCATCTTCTCGAGATAAGAAGAATTATGAGATGGATGGTTCCCTTAATTCGCCTCTTTATGATGTATTTTTAGTCGTCTAAGGGCAGGGAGATCTTAGTGGATAAAATAATTTATTAGTATCTTGTGTACAAAATTTGTTCATGAGAAATTCGTCTGTTTAAAATTTGAGAAGAACATGGGTTTGAAGTATTAAAAGTTAAAATGATATAATCGAAAGTTTGAAGTGTAAGGAAATTCATTAACTGAATGAAAAGCAAATAACTTGTGTCTTGTTTTGCATAGATACTAAATTTTTCACTATTGCGTTTGCTAAAAGAAAAAGTCATTAAATCCAGGCTGTGTTGACCAATGTTACTGATGAATCCTTCAATTGAATTGGATCCTGATTGACTTTGATCGGGTCAAAATCGGAGAGACAATTTTTTTATTGACCTAGCCAAAAAAATCAGTTTAGACTTTTCATGTTCTCTTTTCCTCTTCTTTAATTGATCTAACTCTAACATCCCTCTCTTTTTCTAATCAATATAGAAGATTTAAGTATAATTTTTTTTAAAAAAATTAAGACTAATTTTAAATATTAATGTGCATATTGTATTTTTATTATAGTTTAAATAACTTAATTTTAAGAAGCTCAATTCATCATTATGGATTATATTTTTAATTTTGATTATATTTATTCATATGATTTGACCATTAATTGAACTATTGAACTAGTTATGATGTTTGATCCCTTTCTAATAACTATACTAGAAAGAAAAGTATTAATGTAATCACTCTTATTTAGTATCTAGTTACGAACTTTACATGGTCTCAAATTAAAACTTATGAGGCCAGTGCTATCACTCAATTAAACTTATTTCAACCATTCAAACTAATTTATCTCGTATATCATTTGAAAACCGAGTGACATAATGATCCACTAATACTTTAATTTGATAAATTAGTAATTTGATCCTTACTAAATAATCAATAATGTTCTGCTCTTAAGTCTTCATACCACGAATGTGCAGCAATCTAAAATCATTGGTTCACAGTTTAGATATATAATTTCGTGAACAACTCAATTTTCTTATTTCCTCTTCTTCTATAAGTTTTACAAGTCCCATGGATTTTTGCCTCTATGGTATTAGAGGAAATTTAAAGTGAAGGATACTTGGTTATAAGCAGGATGTTACTAGAGTTACCCCTAAATTAAAGTAAATGTTTTAATTTAAACCTTATATTTGGTGCAAGCTATATACATTAACACTTTGGAGAATAAATAAGTCATCGTATATTTCAATAAATAATTTAATTTAATTTATGTAGTATTTTTCTGTTATATTGCATATATATATATATATATATATATATATATATATATATATATATATATATATATATATATATATATAAGTTAGAAAAAGAGATGGGAAGTTTCTTTTTCCTCCTTGATAAGCATAGGATTCTTCCTTCGTCTTTTTCTCTTCTTTCCTTCTCTCTCCAATCATCCCGATTCTTCTAAGGTGCAAATATTGGCTGAAAAAAGTTGCTTGTTCATTATGGCTAATGCAGTGGTGACAAATATTTGCCCAGAAATATAATATCTAACTAAGTCTCTAAAAGATAGTGTTTGATAAAAAATATTATCCATGGATAAGTGTATGGGATAGAGTTTGTCCCCTGATTACCCCTAGGGATATTTCTTGGCTATTCCATTGATAATTTAGGTAGTGTTTGATAGAAAAAATATTATCCATGGATAAGTGTACGGGATAGAGTTTGTCCCCTAGCTATCCCTAGGGATATCCCTTGGCTATCCCATTGATCATATCAAATGCAAAAAGGTAAATCCATAGGATAACTTTTTTTTTACTCTTATTTGGAGAGATAACCAACTATTCCTGCATTCTCTAGGGAATAAATTGAGGGGATATCCCTTGGTTAACCATGGTTAACCATGGATTATCCCTTTGGTTAACTTTATTCCCAGCTATCCCTTATAGTTATGGCTTTTGGGGATAAGAGAGGATATCCAGGGGATATCTCCTCTTATTCCCTATTTCAAACACTACCTTAAATGTAAAAAGGTAAATACATAGAATAACTTTTTTTTGCTCTTATTTGGAGGGATAACCAGCTATTCCTACATTTTATAGGAAATAAATTGAGGGGATAATCCATGGTTAACCATGGATTATCCCTTTGGTTAACTTTATTCCCAGCTATCCCTTATAGTTAGGTAGTGTTTGATAGCCCAAAAGCTATCCCTGAATAAATGTATAGGATAGCATTTATCCAGGGGATAGTTGAGGGAATAAGCACTTTTTTAAATTTATAAGTCTGCCATCAAGGGATAACTTTAGTTGTTCCTGGGTTCCCTAGGGAATAAGTTTTTCAACTTATCCCCTCTAGCTATAGCATTTGAAAATAAGGGAGGATATTCAGGGGATATCCTTCCTTATCCCCATATCAAACACTGCCTTATAGTTTTTGAGAATAAGAGGGGATATTTCCTCTTATTTCCTATTTCAAACACTACCTAAAAATTTTACTTTACCTTTGTATGCTTAACGAGGTTCTTTTAGCGACCCCATATATGTTAATGGTAAATATTTACAATCAAATCTCAACCGAGGCCCAACTAAAACTCTAATGCACCCCTTGTGGCTTAAAGAATCCGTTAATATGAAATCTTTTTATTTTTCTAAAAAAAGGTGACTCTTATCTTGCCAGTGGGAAATAATTTTTAAAACTTCTAACATTGAGATTAAAAAATAAACCTAATTCCTAACTAAATTGAATTTGGCCATTTGAGAAAGTTTATCTTTAATATTGGCGGCATATTAATAATATTATCATTATCCAAATAAATAAAAGATTAAAAGGATTGTTAGATGTAACTATTCTGGTAACATAAATAGAGCCTAACCTTTGGATCCATAAGGATGATGGATCGTAAAGATGAAAATATAGTATGGCTTTGAGATTCGTATAATCCAAAGATTATCAAATTTGAAGCTTGGCTATATGCAAATATAACCAAGACCAGCTATATATATATATATATATATAATGAAGATTTAAATTAAGGAAACTATTATTTAGGTTGATCGACTTTATAGATTTACACTATTCGGACATGATTGGTAAAACCAGAGGCTCAATGAGAGAGCTAATACAAAGTAAGAATCATGCAAGATGATCAAAAATTTGTTCCTAGAAAGCATAGCTGGTTAAAAGGCAAGGGAAAACATTCATTAATATAAAGAGAGAGCAAAACTATGATTCGATTAAGTGGATTTCTACTTAAATTTAGTTAAATCATGATGAGATTTTAGAGGTCTAACATCAATGATTCAAACTATTAAGTATATTTGTTTAGTGCTCGCATAATAAAAATTGCTTCCATAATAAAAGTTATGTAATTTATAGTTCTTTAGTCTATGCATCAAACATGCTAAATACTATACGTCTAAGTCATATAATTTTTAGCACGCAAATATTATAATTAGATTACATGCAATAGTTTAAATTATGGAATCATGACTTTTTTTTTTTCTAGTTTATTTTTATGTATGTATATATATATATATATATATATATATGGAGAGAGAGTTAGACATGTGGAGTAGTATATATTTTTAATGATAATCTATCTTGTAGTAGTAATCTAGAATACTTTTTATGCGGCAATTCATATTACCTCAGAAAAATGTGGTTATCCACGTAATCGGATGTTGTAATCTAACCCTGCCCCTTTCTCTTTCGTAAAAATAAAATTATACCCTCTCTTTCATGAAAATAAAATCATCTCTTTCTCTTCCGTAAGAATAAAATAGTATATAAATTTTAATAGATTTGATTTAGGAGTATTTTGAAAATTTGATGTTATATGACTGGTAATTTATTTGTTATACCCAACACAATAATCAATATTACTGTAACATTATTTATGTATATTAAATATAATAATTAATATTATTGATAATCTATTCAATGGTAATCTGCAATCCATATTACTATTCAGGATTACCTAGTGATGTACCAAACGCAACCTAAATTCAATGATCTTTTCATCCTTAAATCCATAAAATCTTAAAGCTATTATATTTTTTATTTCTTTTAGCTTTAAAATTTATGATCATATGAAAAGATGATTGGATATGAGTTTGATGCGTCTAGAACCGGATTTAACTATATTTGGATATAATCAAGATTAAAATATGATTATCTTTTTATTTTTGGATCTATATAAATTTTAGAACTATTTTTTTAAATTTATAAACTATATAAATTTAAAAATAATAATAATTTTTTTATAATTATAATTAAATATAGAAAATCTAATATATCCACCTTCCCTCACTTTTTATCTGGCTGCTTAAAAAAATAAAACTGCAAAAGAGAATGAAGGTCCCATGCGCTGCACCTTGGAGCGTGGGCTTCCTAAGTTAAATTAAGACCAGCAGGGCAACATAAAGCCCCGAAACCGCCACAACCCTCGGCTTTGAAAAGCCGGATGGCAAGGTGCGGTCGGGTTAATCCGTCGGCATCCAAGTCTATATATTTCCTAGAGACGTCTGCCTTCTTCCCTTCTCGCCCGCGCTCCCGCTTCTCTCCGCACTTGCCCTCCTAGGGTTTTCTCGGCTTCCGACGAAAAGGCGCCTCATGGCTGGAATTCGGTGGCCGCCGGAGGACTGCGAGTTGCTCCCGCCCCGGCCGCCGACCACCGCCGATCTGATCTCCGACGACGACCGGTCTGTGGCCGCTGACTCCTGGTCCATAAAGAGCGAGTACGGGAGCACGCTGGATGACGAGCAGCGCCACGTCGACGCCGCCGACGTCCTCGCTGGCGGCAACTTCCCCGCCGCCGCCTCCGATTACAGGTCTCTTCTTGCCCTTCCTCTCTTTCTTTCCAGTTCCAGGAGTTTTTGGTTTCCTTTTCAGTTCCGGGAGTTTTTCCTTTTCGTTTTAGATTTCTTGATCTGTTGCTTTAGAGTAATTTATGATGACGTCTGGGATGCTGAAAGAGTCCAAATTACTTCTATTACATCGACCATATAGTCGATTAGATTCAGATTTTATATGTCCAGTGGTTGTTCCGAGTGTATGGCTGATGGTTATGGTAGCGAAAAGAAAAAAAATTCCTTCAGGAAAAACGTTTGTGATTCTTGCTACTTACATTTGGAGCATTATGAAAACGGTTCAATGATGTGATTCTGCAACAGTGAAGTATAGGGAAAACCTTGCAAAGTGCGAATGAGGCTTAAACCTATATCCGCGTCATGTGGGTTTAGGACTGTTAGCATTTGGGGAAACTGTTACCTTGCGAAGAGAGTGACAGCTATCAACTGAGATGGCTTTTTGTTAGGATCATGAATCATGATCAAGATCTTTCCTATAGATCTTTGTGAAAAAACTCCTGATTGTCTCCTTGGCGTGGATAGGCTGAGAGATGGCCTGTGAAAGTGGTAGCAGTAGTCAGAAACATCTAGGCAAGAAAAAAATTTCTCACTTAGAAGAAACCAGAAATGGTGAACATAGCTGTGTTTGCTTCTAGGTTTTCTGATATGCATGATTTGTACCACAACTGTCAGATATGCATGATTTTTTAGGTGCACAGGCACATCTTAGGTCAACAAGAGTAACTACCATTTGGGGCAACTCTAACCCCGGTAATTAATCCTTGGCGCGTCGATTGGGTTTTCGATCTTGGTGTTTCCGATCCCTTTGATCAAGGATATTGCGAACCTTCTTAAAGGAGGATGCTAGCAGACCCTGCTCTTCATCTTTGCCCGTGTCCTCAGCCGGTAAGCTTTCTACTCGTGCGAGAGAGAGAGTTAGAGGTAAGGAGAAGGCCATGACGGTCCTCCTCCAGTGTCGTTTTGGGTTCAGGCCTGGCGACGTATCCGTCGCTTTGCCGGTGCTGAGCTGTGGCTGGTGGCCCCATCGACACCGGAGGTGACGTCCGATGAGGTACCGGACGTGGGAGAGAGGAGGAGAGAGCCAAGACGGCTCATCTTCTGGACGGGAGCCGGTTTGGCTCCCACGTTGGTTCTGGCGGCGTGCTTACCATCTCGCTGAGCCTAGGGGGCGGCCGATGACCCCCACCAGCACCGGGTAAGCGTCCGGTGAGGGTTCAGCCGGCCGTGCCACTGGCACAGTGAGGGGCCGCGAGAGAAAGAGAGGAGAAAGGGAGAGAAAGAGAGAAAGAGGGAGAGAGAGGGGGAGGCCGCGACGACGGTCGCCTTGGGCCAGTCGCCGGTGGCCGAGCAGCCCGAGGAGAGGCCGGCGGCGACCTCGGTGCCGGCACGGGCGCCCCTGGTTTACCTGAACAGGTAAACCAGGGGAATGGGAAAGAAGAAAAAAATGATGAAAACAGGGGAGACTGTTTTGGGCTGAATGGGCCGATCTGTGAGCCATTTAGGCCGAATTTTTGAGCCCTGTAATGGGCTGGGGACAAAGAAATGAGCATATGGCCTGAATCAGTTTTAATCCTAGTTTCTGGAATGTTTTATTTTTTCATTTGGATTATTATTTTGAAGATATTTGAGTCCAAAGTTAGGCCCAAGATTAGAATGGATAGAATTTAGGGGACAATTTGTTATTCCAATTTTAGAGATTTAATTGTGTAAAATAATGCTGTAGGTACCCAGAGGTCCAAATAACTGGTTTACATATTGGGATTAGCATGTTGAGATAAGTAAGCCAATTATTATGATTTTATAAATTATTTGATATGTAAGTTTTGGAATTATAGCTGTATTAAATTATGAAATGAGAAAAATAGAATTATGGTATTTGATTTGACTATTTTGAATTGTTAAATAGTACCATGAGTATACAACTCATTATTTGGTCTGCTAATATTTTTAAAGTGATGACTTTTATATATGTGACTAATGAAGGATATGGTTACTTTGACTTTGCAAAACCATTTGATACTATTTGATATAATTATACATTTGATAATGTTCAAACCACTGTATATGAAAAGCTTATGCTTATGATGATGCATGATATGTTGCATGCAAGATATAAATATGATACTTGAGAATATGCTACTATGTGTTGCCACGGTTCTCTATAACATGATATGATATGCCAAGAGATACAAGACCCACCTTCACAGGAGGAATATGTAGAGGACACACATCTGTAGGGTGTGTTGTGACAGATTATGATATATGGCATGATGCTGGTACTAGAACCTTTCCTCTTAGGGGATATTTAAGAGTGATACACCAGTGGGGTGTTTACGGATATAATGTAGGGCCGTGGGACACATAAGAATTGATAATTATATCGATATAGTGGGTTTGATTGCATTGCATATTTTAAAATTATTGCATGATTATGCTTTCAAAATCATTTTATAAATGTGCTTAAAGTTAGCACGCATTTAAATATGTATTTGGAGATTTGAAAGCTTGACAAGTGTTTCATATATGTGAAAACTTGATTTGCTATAAATATGAAATTGGTTATAATATACTATTGTAGGCTTACTTACTGAGTGTGATCTCATTTAAATCTCAACATTTTTCAGAGCCGCAGAACTGATATGGACGAGGAAAGGAGATAGAATGGGACTCTATCAAAGCCCAAATTTTGATGTTACTTCATATTTTGATCTTGTGCATTTTTCCTAGGATTTTAAATCCTATTTGATTGGGCTTGTATTAAAGATATCTTGACTTTGAATGGTATTGCAATTACTATACCCTTATATTGTGATTATATTTGAATGCCTTGCATGTTTGATATGCGGCGGGTTGCCACCCCTAGATTCACCTATGGGTCTGGGGTAGGGGTGTAACTGAGTCGAGACAACTCGCGAGTAGCTCGAAATCGACTCGAAAAATACTCGAAATTGACTCGCTGCTTATCGAGTCGAGCTCGAGCTCGAGCTACTCGATTAAATTATCGAGTCGAGTTCGAATATTAAAATACTCGGCTCGAAAGGCTCGTGAGCTTTATCACGCAATTCTACTTTTTTTTATCTTTGTAATTATAATAAGGTTTAAAACTTTAAAGCTTTAAATTAGGAAACAAACCGTCCGGCCAGCCCTCAGTTGTAATTATAATAAGGTTTAAAACTTTAAAGCTTTAAATTAGGAAACGAACCGTCGTTACTCATTCGTCCGGTCAGCCCTCTCAGGCTCTTAGCGATTCAAAATAGGGAAAACAAACCGTCCGTCTCAGTTTTTCCATTGTTGTGAGTCGTGATGATTCGTCTCAGGCTCTCAAGGTGATTCAAGTTTTCTCATCGTTCGTCTCAGGCTCTCAGCCTTTCAGGCGATCCTGCCGTTCGTCTTAGGCTCTCAGCGATTCAGCGCGGGTTCTAGGAGAAAATTAGGGAAAACGAAACCGTCGTTCATCTCGTCCCTAACTCCCTATTAACAGCGAGAGGATAGGGCTCATCTCTAAGCTGTAACTGCCTAACTGGTAAGCCCTATCTCCATTAAGCCCTATCTTCATTAAAGATAATGATAATCTTTGGAGCTTTGGCTCAAAAATTTGGTGTGAATTGTGAAGGTTGCGGACTTGCGGTGGATTGGAGGTTGGAAGGAGCCTTCTTCGTTGAAGCCGAATTCACCCTCGGATTTAATCTGATAAAACCCACGGTAAGACCTTGGAAAGATTTTTTCTTATAAAAAAACTTTTATAAAAAAAATAAAAGATTTTTTCTTAAAAAAACTTTTATAAAAAAATAAAAGATTTTTTTATAAAAAAATCCAATATCCTGATGCAGAAAGATTATTTTTAATTTTTATAAAGAAATTTGAGTCGAGCCGAGCTCGAGTACATCGAGTATTTCATCGAGCTCGAGCTCGAAATAAAAAACTCGATCGAGCTCGAGTTGAGTTTCGAGCTTCAAATTTTAGAGTCGAATTGAGCTCGAGCTTGGCACTGTATCGACTCGACTCGGCTCGATTACACCCATAGTCTGGGGTGTGACAACTTTAGTGGTATGAGAGCCAGGTTTATGACATTAGAGACAATACTAGGTTATGACATTAGATTATTACATTGGGTTTTAAGTAATATGTTTTTCAAGCTTGCAAATATAGAGTTCAACAGGATATTAATTAAAAATAATTTATCAGGAGATAGGAATGGCTCGTCATACTAGAAGCCGACAACATGATGAAGGCTCTTAGGCTGGTAATTTTGGTCAACAGGGAGGCCAAAAAGCTACTGGAGATGCTGGCTTTGTCGATCTGGTTGGGATTGATCAACAGCGACTCCAGACTGAGATACTTCAGGTTCTCTCGGATGTGGCTCAGTTGATGCAGGACATACAATAACAGATCCTGTAGGCTTTGTCCACTCAGCCTGCCCCTCATGTTTCGCAGACCCAGCCTGCCCCTTCTGCTCTACAGACTCAGCCTGCTCTTTTTGTTCCGCAGACTCAGCCTACCCTCCTACTCCGCAGACTCAGCTTGCTCCTCCTGCTCCGCAGACTCAGTCTGCTCCTGTTCTGCATACTCAGCCTGCCCTTTCTGTTCCGCAGACTTAGCTTGCCCCTCTTGTTCTGCAGATTCAGCCAACCCTATCTACTCAATCCGGACCATTGACCCAGCCTGCTCCGCCTCAACCTTGGGTAGGGGGTGGCCGTAGCTTTGTTGATTTTAAAAGTTTTGCTCTGTCCTTTTTATTGGATCCACCAATCCTATTGATGCTGAACGGTGGATGCGAGATATGGAGAAGGCCTTATAACTCATGGCAGCCAAGAGAAGGAGCAGATCAGATTCATCGCTTACCTCCTCTAGGGGGAGGCCTATGATTGATGGTTAGTTGAGGAGCAGCGACGTGGTGGACGGGCTATCACTTGGGGGAGTTTAAGGAGGCCTTTTTCATAAATACTTTTCCAGTAATGTGCAGAGACAGATGGAATCAGAATTTATCAAATTGGAGCAGAGAAATCTCTCCGTGGCCCAGTATGAAGCCGAGTTCACCAGGTTAGCCCGATTTGCTCCAAATATTGTGATCAATAAGATAACAAAGATCACTAGATTCACTTAAGGACTGCGGCCCAGGCTGAGACAAGCAGTCAATGCATTTGAGCTTCCCACTTACAGTGCAGTTGTGAATAAGGTCTTGGTGATTGAGAGGGATATAAATGCAGTCCAGAGAGATTGGGAGCAGTAGAGGAAGAGGAAAGGGCCTTTTTTTGGTCAATCCCCAGACTAGGCCAAGAAGAAAGGCGCATATCAGGCCTCGGCAGGATAAAGAAGTAAGGAGACTCACTGCCCTTATTGTGGGACCTTCCACCCAGGAAGGCCTTGTCGCAGATTACCCGGTGCCTGCTTCATATGTGAAAAATGGATCATAAGATGGCTACCTATCCCCTTCGGAGGGATCAACAACCTTCTTCTGATCAAGGGAAGAGCTAGCAGCATAGCAACAGCCGCCTAGAACCCAGGGAAGGGTTTTTACCCTCACTCAGTAGGATGTTGTCGCCTCTAATTCTGTGGTGACATGTATACCATTTAATTTTATATTAGTATTACATTTATATCTAATGCAATACATTGATAATTGATTAGAAAATCAGATTAAACTTTGATATTTAAACGAATTAAACTTATGCCCAGAAATGATTAAAGTCGGCACTACTTATGTTCAAACTTTAATTGACCTGGGTGCCACGCATTCTTTCATATCTGACACCTATCTTGACAAGAATGCATCATTGACACCCGTTCCTCTAGAGCAAGAGTTGCATATTGCATTTCCAAATGGAGATATTATGAAGGTTGACACAGTATGCAAATCCTGCTCGATTGACATGGAGAATAGGAGGTTAAGAGCAGATCTAATCATCCTTCTACTGAAGTTCTTTGATGTTATCCTTGGGATGGACTGGTTGGTCTTCTATCATGCTTTAGTAGACTGTTTCAGGAAAATAGTAAACTTCAAAATTCTAAGTCAATCTGAATTCAGTTTTACTGAAAGTCAGAAACACCTAGCCTTGGTATTCATATCAGCACCATAGGCTGGAAAGTATCTAATGCAAGGTGGCCAAGGATTTCTTGCTGTAGTTAAGGACCTTCAGCATGAAGAGATTAAGTTTGAGGATATTCCAGTAGCTCGAGAGTTCCCTGATGTCGTCCCAGATGAATTGACTGATTTGCCCCTCCAGACTGGAAAGTTGAATTCTCCATTGATTTGATTCCTAGAATTAGACCTATATCCAAGGCCCATTACCGTATGGCCCCTGCTGAGCTAAAGGAATGAAGGGTCAGTTGCAGAAGCTTTAGATTGAGGATTTATCAGATTAAGTGTTTCTCTTTGGGGTGCTCCAGTCCTATTTGTTAAGAAGAAAGATGGCAGTCTTCAGCTTTGCATTGATTATTGGGAAATCAATAAGGTAACAGTGCGGAATAAGAATCTTCTGCCGAGGATTGCTGACTTGTTCAATCAACTCCAAGGAGATCAGGTATTATTCTCAAAGATTGATCTTAGGTCAGGATACGATCAACTCAAAATCAAAGCTAGTGATATGCCTAAGAGAACATTTAGAATCAGGTATGGCCACTATGAGTTCTTGGTAATGCCGTTTGGGTTAACTAATGCCCCAGCAGCATTCATGGATTTGATAAACAGAATTTTTAAGCTATATTTGGATTAGTTTATGGTGATTTTCATTGATGATATTTTGATATATTCCAAGAGTCAAAAGGAGCATGGGGACCACCTGAGAATTATTCTACAGATTTTTCGGGAGAAGGAACTTTATGCCAAGCTACAGAAGTATGATTTTGGTTGTATCTTTTTTGGGTCATATAATATCCAAAGATGGCATATCTGTGGATTCGAAAAAGATTGAAGCTATCGTAAGCTGGAGCCGGCCTTCCAATGTGGCAGAAGTTAGAAGCTTCTTGGGGCTAACCGAGTACTATCGTAAATTTATAGAGGACTTCTCTTGCATTGCTTTATCCCTAACTCGCTTAACTCAAAAGTGAGTAAAGTTTGACTAGACAGAGGAGTGAGAAAAGTTTTCAGAAGTTAAAGCAGCGCCTGGTGTCAGCTCCCATTCTTGTTCTTCCGATAGGATTTGAAGGATTTACTCTATTTACTAATGCCTTTTGGAAAGGATTGGGATGCGTTCTGATGCAGAGCGGGAAGGTGATAGCCTATGCCTCAAGACAACTGAAGCGTTATAGCAGAATTACCCTACCTATGACCTTGAATTGGCTGCTGTAGTTTTTGCCCTGAAGATTTGGCGACATTACCTATATGGGTGTCCTGTGAAGTGTATACAGACTAGAAGAGTCTAAAATACATCCTTACACAACAAGAGCTAAACTTGAGGCAGAGGAGGTGGTTGGAGCTACTGAAAGATTATGACCTGAACTTACACTATCATCCATGGAAGGCCAATGTAGTAGCTGATGCTTTGAGCAAAAATCCTCTTCAGAGTTGGCTGTTATGATTACTTTCAGCCTCACATTCTGAGGGATCTTGAGAGGTGGGAGGTTGGATTGAGAGTACAATAGTTTGATGGGCTTATAGCAGTACTTGTACTCCAGCCAACCCTAGTTGACAAGATCAAGTCCTCCCAGAAAGAAGATCCAGATCTACAAAGGATTAAAGAAGCTGCGTAGTCAGAAGTTCAGAATGAATTTTGTATAATGGAGGATGGATCGTTGAGATTTGAAGGTAGACTCTGTGTGCCAAACGTGAGGAGCTAAGGGTCAAATTTTGAAGGAGGCGCACTACTTTCCTGTACTATGCATCCATGAGGCACTAAGATGTACAGAGACTTAAAGAAATTTTTTGTGGAAGGGGATAAAAAGAGAGATTGCTTGGTACGTGGCCAAGTGCTTAATGTGTCGGCAAGTGAAAGCCGAGCATCAAAGGCCTGCGGGACCTCTTCAGTCTCTGATGATTCCATAGTGAAAATGAGAAAAGGTTATGATGGACTTTGTGATCGATTTGCCCAAAACTCCGAGGAACAATGATGCAGTTTGGGTCATTGTGGACAAACTAATAAAGTCAGCTTATTTTCTACCTTTCAGAGTTGGGGTCTCTAGTAAAAAATTGGCCAGTATGTACATCGAGCATATCGTGAGACTCCATGGTGTTCCCGTATCTATTGTATCAGATCGGAATACCAGGTTCGTGTTCTAGTTTTGAAAAGTCTTCATAGAGCCTTGGGAACCAAATTAAACTTCAGCACAACCTATCATCCCCAGACAGATGTACAATCAGAAAGGATCATACAGACTCCGGAAGACATGTTGCGAGCCTGTGTGATGGACTTAGGTGGTGCATGGGATAACCACTTACCTTTAGTAGAGTTTGCATATAATAACAGCTGCCAGGCCAGTATCCAGATGATTCCATTTGAGGCTTTATATGGCAGAAGGTGTAGATCTCCTTTATGTTGGGATGATGTGGGGGAGAGGAAATTGCTAGGTCCTAAGCTGATTCAGCAAATAGTAGAGAAGGTGTAATTGATTAGAGAGCGTCTTCGTACAGCTCAGAGCAGGCAGAAGAGCTATGCTGATGTCAGGAGAAGGGAGTTAGAATTTCAGGTTGGAGATCATGTCTTCTTAAGGGTACACCAACCAAAGATGTGATGAGATTTGGGATTAGAGGAAAGCTGAGTTCACGATATATTGGGCCATTTGAGATCTTGAGCAGAGTAGGAGAGGTAGCTTATAGCCTGGCATTGCCTCCGATACTCTATTGGGTACACAATGTGCTTCATATTTTTATGTTAAGGAAGTATATTTTCGACCCCAGCCATGTAAATAGAGTTTGAGCCTATACAGTTGAAGAAAGATTTATCATATGAGGAGCATCCTGTGTGTATTGTGGACCGCAAGGATCAAGTTTTGAGACGGCATAGCATTCCCTATGTCAAGGTTCAGTGGAGTAATCATTCTAAGAGGGAGGCTACTTGGAAGCTTGAGGAGGAAATGAAAAAGAAATATCCATAATTATTTATCTTAATATAGATAAATGATGTATCGATGACCGTTGACCTTTCAATAAAATTTAGTTGATTCTGTGACAGAAAACTTGAATTCCAAATTTCTCTTATGGAAGTATTAATTTCGAGACCGAAATTTTTATAAGGAGGGGAGAATGTAACCCCAGATAATTAATCCTCGGCGCATTGATTGGATTCCGATCTTGGCGTGACGATTGGGTTCCCGATCCCTTTGACCAAGGACGTCGCGAACCTTCTTCGTTGGCTTTAAAGGAGGATGCTGGCAGACCCCACCCTTCATCCTCGTCCGCATCCTCAGCCGATAAGCTTTCTATCCGTGCGATAGAGAGAGTTAGAGGTAAGGAGAAGGCCATGATGGTCCTCCTCCAGTGTCGTTTTGGGTTTAGGCCGAGCGGCGTATCCGTCCCCTCGTTGGGCTGAGCTGTGGCCGACGGTCCTATCAGCATTGGAGGCGGCGTCCGGTGGGGGACCGGACGTGGGAGAGAGGAGAGGGCCAAGGTGGCCCTTCTCCTGGGCGGGAGCCGAACTGGCTCCCGTGTTGGTTCAGGCTCGACGGCGTGCTTGCCGCCTCACCGGGCCTAGGGGCGACCGGTGACCCCTATCGACGCCGGGCGAGCATCCGGCCTGCCGGTGATGATCGGCCGTACCACCGGCACAGTGAGGGGCCGCGGGAGAAAGAGGATAAAGGGAGAGAAAAAGGGAGAGAGGGGGAGGCCGCGACGGCGGTCGGCCCTGCGGTCGAGTAGCCCCAGGGAGAGGCTGGCGGCAAAACCAGGGGAACGGGAAAGAAGAAAGAAAAAAATGATGAAAACAGGGGAGACTGTTTTGGGCTAAATGGGCCGATTTGTGAGCCATTAGGGCCGAATTTTTGAGCCCTGTAATGGGCCGGGGATAGAGAATGAGCATATGGCCTAGATCAGTTTTAATCCTAGTTTTTGGAAAACGTTTTATTTTTCATTTGGATTGTTATTCTTGAAGATATTTGAGCCCAAAGTTAGACCCAGGATTAGAATGGGTAGAATTTAAGGAACAATTTGTTATTCCAATTTTAGATATTTAATTGTGTAAAATAATGCTGTAGGTACCAGAGGTCCAAATAATTGGTTTACATTTTGGGATTAGTGTGCTGAGGTAAGTAAGTTAATTATTATGATTTTATAAATTATTTAATATGTAAGTTTTGGAATTATAGCTGTATTAAATTATGAAATGAGAAAAATGAAATTATGGTATTTGATTTGATTATTTTGAAATTGTTAAATAGTACTGTCACGCCTCAGACCCAAAATTTTGAGCTAGGATGATAACCTGCCGTATGCCGGTCATGCAAGGCGTCCCAAAATTTACACATTGATCAACATAAGGCAATAATTATAATTAGGCCATTCAAATCCATAACCTAACACAAACCATAAATATAAGTTTGGGCTACAAGCCCTACACAATCAATACTGGGGTTACAATGATATCAAAAAAAAAACTGATTTATATAGAAGCTTCATCTACCCCATAAATTCATCTTCAATCCCGAGGCTCTAAAAAAATATGAGATTTACATGAGCTCACACTCAATAAGTAAGCCTATAATAATATAAAATAGCCATATATCATCATATCTTATTAAGATATTATCAAGTCATAATTTCATAAACTTCCAATTCAAATGCATTTATCATGCTATCATAACAGGCATATCACTACTCAATTAATTTGGAAGCTTATACAATAAATACCAGAAAATGCATTGTAAACAACCCACTGTTTATATGATCATTTTTATATTATATTTTATGTGTCCCACGCCCTGCTATACCTCAATCAGCGCACATCCTCTAGATGTGTGTGGCCTTCACATGCACCTCATTATCAGTCATAGCGCATCCTCAGATGCGTGTGGCCACATGCCACCTCATCATAGTCATAGCGTATCCTCCAAATACGTGTGGCCTCCACATGCCACCTCATCATCAGTCATAGCGCATCTCAGATGCATGGCCTCCACATGCCACCTCATCATCAGTCATAGCGCATCCTCCAGATGCGTGTGGCCTCCACATGCCACCTCATAATCAATCAGCACACATCCTCTAGATGTGTGTGGCCTCCACATGCCATATCATCATCAAACAGAGCACATCCTCTAGATGTGTGGCCTCCACATGCCACATCATAGGAGAACCGCAGGACACATAAATATAATTCTGGTCATCATTATATATGCATATCACACATCATGCATCATCATAAGCATAATCTTTTCATATAACATAAACAGTGGTTTGTACGTTCTTAATCATTGCATGTAACCAATTTACTTTGCAAAGTTAAAAAATAAACATATACATCACATTTAGCATAAACACAATAACCACTACTTTGCAAATTAATACCAACTTATTATAGCAAATATTCAATTAAATATTCATATAGTTTACCAAATTTCAAAATAATCAATAAAACTCAATTTCATAAGTATGCATAAAATTATAAATACCATAATTTATAATTTATAAAATTATTATATTTGGCTTACTTACCTCAATACGCAACTCCAAAATGATAAATCAGCTACTTGGACAACTGGGCACATACAGAATTATTTTTCATAATTAGATCTCTAAAATCTGAATAATAAAAGACTTCTACAACTCTACCCAAACTAATCCATGGGCCCGACTTTGGGCTTGAATATCTCCCAATAAAAGCGTCCAAATGGGAAATAAAATTACCCCAAGAAACTAGAATTCATCCTGAATCTGGCCATAATTTTATTTTCCATTTCTCGGCCCATTATAGGGTCCAAAACCCTGCCCAAAAAGGGCTCCAGGAACGGCCCAACAGGCCCATAGGATGGCAGCCCAGCCGGCCCAATGTGTTATCTTCCTCCAGATCCCCTGTTTCAACCGAAACAAGGGGCTGAGATGATCCGGCGGCCAGGGCCGCCGCCAAATCGGAGGCGGCCTGGCCGTCGGTCGGACCGAAGCGGCCGCCGCCGGCTACCCCCCTTTCTCTCTCTCTCAATTTCTCCCCTCTCTTTTTCTCTTTCGTCTCCCGCGCGACGCAGTTTGCGCTGGCGTCGATTCCGACCGAATTGGAGTCGGTCCGGCGCCGTTGGTCGGACCAGAGCCGGCCGCACACCCTTCCTTCCCCCTCTCTCCAATTTCTCTCCTCTCTCTCTCTTCTCTCTTTCTTCCCGGTGGATTTTACCGTGCGGCAGCACCGCCGGCCAATTGGAGGCGGCTCGGCCACCGTTGGCCGGACCGGAGTCGGCCAGCCCTTCTCTCTCTCCCTCACTTCCTCCAATTTCCCTTCTCTCTCTCTATCAGCCGCGGCCTGTTACAGCGCCAGCGGCACGGTCGGCCTATTGGCTGGCCGGATCTCCCTCTATCTCTCTTCTTTCTCTCTCACGCTCTCTCTCTCTCTCAATCTGGCATGGACAGGGAAGGATTACCTAGGAAGACGTCTACCAGGATGAAGGAGGGAGTCACCCTCCGTCACCCTTTAAACCCCCCCACATGACGCTTCGGTCAGGTAAAAAGATCGGGAACCCAACGTCTGGCCAGTAGCCTAAGCGACAACATGACTCCCTAGATGCCAGGTGTCCATATTTAAAGCTGGGGGTACATTCTCCCCCCTTATAAAAATTTCGTTCTCGAAATTGACATACTTTCAAATATACTATAGAATTCAAATATGATCTATCAACAATCTTGAATAGAGAATTTACCTGCAAATAATTGGATATTTCTTTTTTATTTCTTCCTCAAGTTCCCAAGTAGCCTCCCTCTCAGAATGATTACTCCATTGAACCTTGACATAGGGAATGGTACGCGCCTCAGAACCTGATCCTTGCGGTCCACGATACGCACAGGATGCTCCTCATATGATAAATCTTTCCTCAACTGAATAGGCTCATATTCTATGACATGGCTGGGGTCGGAGATATACTTCCTCAACATAGAAACATGAAAACATTGTGTACCCGAGATAGAATCGGAGGCAGTGCCAGCTGTAAGCAACCTCTCCAACTCTGCTCAAGATCTCAAAAGGTCCAATATAACGTGGACTCAGCTTTCCTCTAATCCCAAATCTCATCACATCTTTGGTTGGTGATACCCTTAAGAAACATGGTCCCCAACCTGAAATTCCAATTCCCTTCTTCTGACATCAGCATAGCTCTTTGCCTGCTCTGAGCTGTACGAAGACGCTCCCTGATCAAATGCACCTTATCTACTGTTTGCTGAATCAGCTCAGGGCCTAGCAATTTCCTTTCCCCACGTCATCCCAACATAAAGGAGATCTGCACCTCCTACCATACAGAGCTTCAAATGGAGCCATCTGGATACTGGCTTGGTAACTATTATTATATGCAAACTCCACCAAAGGTAAATGGTTATCCCAAGCTCCACCCAAGTCCATCACACAGGCTCGCAACATGTCCTCCAGAATCTGTATGGTCCTCTCTGATTGTCCATCTGACTGGGGATGATAGGCAGTACTGAAGTTTAATTTGGTTCCCATGGCCTTATGAAGACTCTTCCAAAACTGGACACAAACCTGGTATCCCTATCTGATACAATAGATACAGGAACACCATGGAGTCTCACGATCTGCTCAATATACAAATTAGCCAATCTTTCACTAGAGACCCCAACTCTGAAAGGTAGGAAATGAGCTGATTTTGTTAGTCTGTCCACAATAACCCAAACTGCATCGTTACTCTTGAGAGTTTTGGGCAGACCAGTCACAAAGTCCATTGTAATCTTTTCCCATTTCCACTGTGGAATCATCAGAGACTGAAGAGGTCCCGCAGGCCTTTGATGCTCGGCCTTCACTTGCTGACACACCAAGCACTTGGCCACATACTGAGCAATCTCCCTCTTCATGCCTTTCCACCAAAAATTTTCTTTTAAGTCTCTGTACATCTTAGTGCCACCTGGATGCACAGTATAGGAGAGTAGTGAGCCTCTTTCAAAATTTCAGCCTTTAGCTCCTCACTGTTTGGCACACAAAGTCTTCCTTCAAATTTCAGGGATCCATCATCCATTATATAAAATTCATTCTGAACTCCTGACTGCACACTTCTTTAATCCTTTGTAGATCTGGATCTTCCATCTGGGAGGACTTGATTCTGTCAACTAAGGTCGGCTGGAGTACAAGTGCTGCAACAAGTCCCATCAGACTGCTGTACTCTCAGACCAACCTCCCACTTCTCCAGATCTCTCAATATGTGAGGCTGGGAGTAATCATAGCAGCTAACTCAGAAGAGGATTTTCTGCTCAAGGCATCAGCTACTACATTGGCCTTCCAGGATGATACTGTAGATTCAGGTCATAATCCTTCAATAGTTCCAACCACCTCCTCTGCCTTAAATTCAGCTCCTTCTGTGTGAAGATGTATTTTAGACTCTTATGATCTGTATACACATCACACGACACTCCATATAGATAATGCCGCCAAATCTTCAGAGCAAAAACCACAGCAGCCAATTCCAGATCATGAGTAGGATAATTCTGCTCATAAGGTTTCAGTTGTCTGGAGGCATAAGCTATCACCTTTCATTCTGCATCAAAACACATCCCAATCCTTTCCGAGAGGCATCAGTATATAGAGTAAACCTTCAGATCCTGTCGGAAGAACAAGAATGGGAGCTGACACCAGGCGCTGCTTTAACTCCTGGAAACTTTTCTCACACTCCACTGTCCAGTCAAACTTCACTCGCTTTTGGGTTAAGCGAGTTAGGGGTAGAGCAATGCGAGAGAAAATTCTCCACAAATTTACGGTAATACCCGGCTAGCCCCAAGAAGCTTCTGACTTCTGCCACATTGGAAGGTCGGCTCCAGCTAATGATAGCTTCAATCTTTTTCGGGTCCACAGATACACCATCTTTAGAGATTATATGACCCAAGAAAGATACTTGATCCAACCAAAACTCACACTTCTGCAGCTTGGCATAAAGCTTCTTCTCTCGAAGAATCTGTAGCACAATCCTCAGGTGGTCCTCATGCTCCTTATGGCTCTTGGAATATATCAAAATATCATCAATGAAAACCACCACAAACTGATCCAGATATGGCTTAAAAATTCTGTTCATCAAGTCCATGAATGCTGCTGGGGCATTAGTTAACCCAAACGGCATCACCAAGAACTCATAGTGGCCATATCTGGTTCTGAATGCTGTCTTAGGCACATCCCCTCTTTGACTTTGAGTTGATGGTACCTGACCTAAGATCAATCTTTGAGAATATCCGGGCTCCTTGGAGTTGATCAAACAAGTCATCAATCCTCGGCAGAGGGTACTTATTCCGCACTGTTACCTTATTGATTTCTCGGTAATCAATGCAGAGTCGAAGACTGCCATCCTTCTTCTTAACAAATAGAACTGGAGCACCCCAAGGAGAAACACTGGGTCTAATAAATCCTCGATCTAGGAGCTCCTGCAATTGATCCTTCAGTTCCTTTAGCTCAGCCGGGGCCATGCGGTAAGGGGCCTTTGATATAGGTCCAGTTCCAGGAACTAGATCAATGGAGAACTCGACTTCCCGATCTGGGGGTAAATCAGTCAAATCAGGGAAGACATCAGGAATTCTCGAGCTATGGAATATCCTCCAACTTGGTCTCTTCCTTCTGAAGGTCCTTGACTACAGCAAGAAATCCTTGACCACCACTCATCAGATACTTTCCAGCCTGCAGCGCTGATATGAACACTGAGGCTAGGTGTTTCTGACCACCAGTAAAACTGAATTCAGGCTGACTTGGAATTTTGAAGTTGACAGTCTTCCTGAAGCAGTCTACTGAAGCATGATAGGAGGCCAACCAATCCATTCCAAGGATAACATCAAAAATTTCAGTGGAAGGACAATGAGATCAGCATTCAACCTCCTATCCTCCAAGACAATTGGGCAAGATTTGCATACTGTGTCAACTTTCATAACATCTCCATTTGGAAAAGCAATATGCAACTCTTGCTCTAGAGGAATAGGTGTCAATGATGCATTCTTGTCAAGATAGATGTCAGATATGAAAGAATGCGTGGCACCCGGGTCAATTAAAGTTTGAGCATAAGCAGTGCCTACTTTAATCATTCCTGTCACCACATAATTAGAGGCGGCAGCATCCTGCTGAGTGAGTGAAGACCCTTCCCTGGGTCCTCGGTGGCTGCTGCTGATACTGCTGGCTCATCCCTTGACTTGAAGAGGGCTGATGATTTTTCCGAAAGGGACATGTGGCAATCTTGTGATCAGTTTTCCACAAAGGAAGCAGGCACCAGTCCTCCGCGGCAAGGCTTCCAGTGGAAGTTACCACAATGAATGCAACGAGTCTCCTTATTCTTTGGTCCTGCTGGAGCCTGATGTGCACCTTTCTTCTTGGCCTGAGCAGGGGAGACCAGAAGTAGGCCCTTTCCTCTTCCTCTGCTGCTCCCAATCCTTTGAACAGCATTCATATCCCTCTCAATCACCAAGGCCTTATTCACCACAGCACTATAAGTGAGAGCTCAAATGCATTGACTGCTTGCCTCAGTCTGGGTCGCAGTCCCTCAGTGAATCTGGTGATCTTGGCCATTTCATTGGTCACAATATTTGGAGCAAAACGGGCCAACCTGGTGAATTCAGCTTCATACTGGGCCACAGAAAGATTCCTTTGCTCCAATTTGATAAATTCTGATTCCATCTGTCTCTGCACACTCCTGGGAAAGTATTTGTCGAAAAATCTCCTTAAACTCTCCCCAAGAAATAACCTGACCATCCGACGCTGCTCCTCACTAACCACCAATCATAAGCTTCTCCTGGAGAAGATAGGTGGCAATCTGATCCGCTCCATCTCCTGACTACCATGGGCCATAAAAGCCTTCTCCATGTCTCGCACCCACCGCTCAGCATCAACAGGGTTGGTGGATCCAGAGAAAGGGGCAGGGGCAAACTTTTTGAAATCTGCAAAGCTGCGGCCAATCCCTACCCAGGGTTGAGGTGGAGTAGGCTGGGTCAATGGTGGAGTAGGTACGGCTGAATTTGTGGAGCAGGAGGGACTGAGTCTGTGAAATAGGAGGCTGAGTCTGCAGTGGGAGCAGGCTGAGTCTGCGGGGCAGAAGTGGTAGACTGAGTGGATAAAGCTTGCAGGATCTGATGCTGCATGTCCCGCATCGACTGAGCCATACCCGAGAGAACCTGAAGCATCTCGGTCTGGAGTCGCTGATGATCAGCCCGACTGATTGACAGGGGCAGCACCTCCGTAGCTTCCTGACCTCCTGGTTGACCACATTACCAACCTGGGAACCTTCATCATTTTGTTGGCTTCTAGTGCGACGAGCCATTCCTATCTCCTGATAAATTATGGTAAACTTTTCCATGTCAGGCTTTCAAAGCATAAGGTCTAAATTCCTATAACGTTATAATTCTCAATGTCATCCTATTATTTGCCTAAAGTGTCATCATGTATGTGTCCCTAAGGTCATAACCTAGGCTCTGATACCACAAAAGCTGTCACGCCCCAGACCCAAAATTTTGAGCTAGGGTGACAACCCGCCGCATGCCGGCATGCAAGGCGTCCGAAATTTACACATTGATCAACATAAGGCAATATTATAATTAGCATTCAAATCCATAACCTTAACACAAACCATAATTATAAGTTTGGGCTACAAGCCCTACACACAATTAATACTGGGGTTACAATCATATAAAAAAAAAACTGATTTATATAGAAGCTCATCTACCCCATAAATCATCTTCAATCCTGAGGCTCTGAAAAAACATTGTGAGATTTACATGAGCTCACACTCAATAAGTAAGCCTATAATAATATAAAATAGCCATATATCATCATATTCTTATCAAGATATTATCAAGTCATAATTTCATAAACTTCCAATTCAAATGCATTTATCATGCTATCATAACAGGCATATCACTACTCAATTAATTTGGAAGCTTATACAATAAATACCAAAAATGCATTGTAAACAACCCACTGTTTATATGATCATTTTTATATTATATTTTATGTGTCCCACACCCTGCTATACCTCAATCAGCGCACATCCTCTAGATGTGTGTGGCCTCCACATGCCACCTCATTATCAGTCATAGCGTCTCCTCCAGATGCGTGTGGCCTCCACATGCCACCTCATCATCAATCATAGCGTATCCTCCAGATACGTATGGCCTCCACATGCCACCTCATCATCAGTCATAGCGCATCCTCCAGATGCGTGTGGCCTCCACATGCCACCTCATAATCAAGCGCACACATCCAGATGTGTGGCCTCCACATGCCATATCATCATCAAACAGAGCACATCCTCTAGATGTGTGTGGCCTCCACATGCCACATCATAGGAGAACCGCAGCGACACATATAAATATAATTCTGGGTCATCATTATATATGCATATCACACATCATGCATCATCATAAGCATAATCTTTTCATATAACATAAACAGTGGTTTGTACGTTCTTAATCATTGCATGTAACCAATTTACTTTGCAAAGTTAAAAAATAAACATATACATCACATTTAGCATAAACACAATAACCACTACTTTGCAAATTAATACCAACTTATTATAACAAATATTTAATTAAATATTCATGATACAGTTTACCAATTTCCAAAATAATTAATAAAACTCAATTTCATAAGTATGCATAAAATTATAAATACCACAATTTATAATTTATAAAATTATTATATTTGGCTTACTTACCTCAATACGCAACTCTAAAATGATAAATCAGCTACTTGGACAACTGGGCACCTACAGAATTATTTTTCATAATTAGATCTCTAAAATCTGAATAATAAAAGATTCCTACAACTCTACCCAAACTAATCCATGGGCCCGACTTTGAGCTGAATATCTCCCAATAAAAGCGTCCAAATGGGGAAATAAAATTACCCCAAGAAACTAGAATTCATCCTGAATCTGGCCATAATTTTATTTTTCATTTCTCGGCCCATTATAGGGTCCAAAACCCTGCCCAAAAAGGGCTCCAGGAACGGCCCAACAGGCCCATAGGATGGCAGCCCAGCCGGCCCAATGTGTTATCTTCCTCCCAGATCCCCTGTTTCAACGAAACAGGGGCTGAGATGATCCGGCGGCCAGGGCCAATTGGAGGCGGCCCGGCCACCATTGGCCGGACCGAAGTCGGCTGCCATCGCGGCCAACCCTTCTCTCTCCCTCACTTCCTCCAATTTCTCCCTTAAACTCCCCTTCTCTCTCTCTATCAGCCGCGGCCTGTTACAGCGCCAGCGGCACGTCGGCCTATTGGCCGGCCGGATCTCCCCTCTATCTCTCTTCCTTTCTCTCTCACGCTCTCTCTCTCTCAATCTGGCATGGATAGGGAAGGATTACCTGAGGAAGACGTCTGCCAAGATGAAGGAGGGAGTCACCCTCCGTCACCCTTTAAACCCCCCCCACATGACGCTTCGGTCAGGTAAAAAGATCGGGAACCTTCTAGCCAGTAGCCTAAGCGACAACATGACTCCCTAGATGTCAGGTGTCCATATTTAAAGCTGGGGGTTACAAGTACCATGAGTATACAACTCATTATTTGGTCTGCTAATATTTTTAAAGTGATGACTTTTATATATATATGTGTGTGTGTGTGTGTGACTAATGAGGGATATGGTTACTTTGACTTTGCAAAACCATTTGGTACTATTTGATATAATTATATGCATTTGCTAATGTTCAAACCACTGTATATGTGAGAAGCTTATGCTTATAATGATGCATGATATGTTGCATGCAAGATATAATATGATACTTGAGAATATGCTACAATGTATCGCCACGGTTCTTTATAACATGATATGATGTGATATGCCAAGAGATACGGGATCCATCTCCATAGAAGGAATGTGGAGGGCACACATCTGTAGGGTGTGTTGTGACAGATTATGATATATGTCATGACGCAGGTACTAGGATCCTTCCTATTAGGGGACATTTAAGAGTGATACACTAGTGGGGTGTTTACGGATATAATGTAGGGCCGTGAGACACATAAGAATTAATAATTATATTGATACGGTGGGTTTGATTGCATTGCATATTTTGAAATTATTGCATGATTATGCTTTCAAAATCATTTTATAAATGTGCTTAGAGTCGGCACATATTTAAATATGTATTTGGAGATTTGGAAGCTTGATAAGTGTTTCATATGTGAAAACTTGATTTGCTATAAATGTGAAATTGGCTATAATATACTATTGTAGGCTTACTTACTGAGTGTGATCTCATTTAAATCTCACAACATTTTTTTGAGCCGCATAACTGATATGGACGAGGAAAGGAGATAGAATGGGACTCCTATCAAAGCCAAATTTTGATGTTACTTCATTTTGATCTTGTGTGTTTTTCCTAGGATTTTAAATCCTATTTGATTGGGCTTGTATTAAAGATATCTGGTATTGCAATTACTATACCCTTATATTGTGATTATATTTGAATGCCTTGCATGTTTGACATGCGGCGGGTTGCCACCCCTAGATCCACCTATGGGTTTGGGTGTGACAGCTTTCCTTTGCTACAACATGCATTCCTGATGGTATTTCATATATTCATGCGGAATTTGGTGCTACAAGGCAAAACATAGAACCTATAACTCCCATTCTTTGGTTACACTCCTCCCACAATTCCCACCTCATTGCACAAGGAATCATGCATTATAATTTTTTGTATCCCATAAAAAAATATCATTATTGCAATTGACTAACTATTCAGCTTGCCATCATTGAAAGTTAAACTTTATTTGCCATGAAAAGCTGATGACATCATAAACTTCAAATATAATCGCACTGAACAATATGAGGTATTCTATGATTCTATCTTTCAACATTAAAGCTTGAATTTAAAATAAATGTACAACCAGGTTGCACATCCTTGAAAGAAAGGAGATCCCGGACCTAGTAGAGGATGATAATCCCACCCCCTTAACTCCTAACCACCACCACCCACCGCTTCAAAAAAAAAAAAAAAAAAAAAAAAAGAAAAGAAAGAGAAAGAAAATTGTACCACTAGACGAATTGATAAGCCTATTCAAATAAGAGCAAATGATTTGGGTAAAAATAGGTACTGCAAATGCCCACTTTGAGCTACTGAAAGGACACCAAATATAGCAGAGCAGCATAAACTCCTAAACTTAGTGAAAAGGGATGAAAAAGAGGACAAACTGACTCAACATGTTCTAGTAGTGGGACATTTGAAGTGTAATCTAAACTTGGAAGTGCATACCACAAGTGGATGTCAAACACAAAAAATGATGAATAAATCAAAAAAAATTCAGCATAAAATGCTTGATGCAACAAAGATGATGGATAGCGGGTTAGGTAGGTGGGTTATGTTCAGCTCAGGGTTTGTAGGGCTCAAATTACTGGTTTACATGCTTGTGAGGTTTCAAACAAAACAGAAAAAGGGGGAAAAGAAGAGGGAGGGGGAGGCGGTGGAAATGAAGTAAAATGCATCAATACTGGAGAACAAGGATTTAATACGTCTTGCCTAGTGCATGCATCTAAAAGAACTGTTTGGATCTGATGGAAGGACAAATTGGGATAAGTTTTTGCCAGGGAGGACAGTGATATCTTGTTACTGCTATCAAGCAAGCAGACAAAAAGTTTACTACTTGAAGAAGGGGATTGTGCATGATATTTGTAGATGTTGGTTAGAGGTTAGAGGTGGGCAGAGGAAGAACTGCTAATGAAAGACTGCATGCACTATTTGCATTTGGATTGAGAACCACAAGGATTTGCTGATTCTGATGAGTCTTGAGCAGCTACCAAGGATAAGATGGTTGAAGGCTGCTGATGGTCTGGTTTGTGGGGGTATGTGATGACTATTATGACATTGGGTTCTAATCTAGTGGCTGGATAATTGAATGCGACCTTACTGTTTTGTTGGTAAGTCTGAAATTTTCAACCTAAGGTCTAATAAAAATTGGTATCATAAACTTGAGGGGCATATGTCTTGGAGTGAATTTCTATGTCCAATTAAATTATATATTTCATAAAGTCACATGGAGCTGACTATGTTTCCATACTAGGGGTGTAGCATATGTGCTTTATTTATACTAATTGTAGATAATTGTGTGGTCTATGAATGAACAAGATATACATCATGGGCAGTATAATGCACATGGAATTCTACTTTATCTATCTTCATAGTCATGAATTTTTTTTTTGCTATTCATGTAGCCAGCAAAGGTCAGAATCACATTGGACACTTGCTTGATTTTCTTTTCTCTTTGTCGATAATGGTCTCTTGATTGCCATCTTCTTTCCTTGGTTGAGGAGCCCACCATCAAGGAACTGCTGCATTGAGACCTGTGGGTTTTTTTCCATAAGAAGAAACTTACTCAGTGGTCAATTGTAGCCTATTTTGATGCGTGATCTTACTTTTCTTTAAGCATGCAGACTTAATATAAAACAATCTAGATTGTTTTCAAACCATATGAAACAATATAAATGACTAAAATTACCTGATAGGGGCCAAATGATTCCAATAGATAAATCATTTTGCTAAAATTAGTGTCATCAAAATACTCTCACCCAGCTGAAATCATGCTTTGTAATACAAAATGTTTTTATGTTATTTGCTTGAATTAAAGTATCTCCCTTTTTGGCCCAAAAAAGCATCTAGAAGTAACTTTATACTAGTTCTATCTGATCCTACTTCTACTTATACAGGAAGACATTGACCAAAATTCTTGCTCCTCTGCTTGAGCATGATTTTTTTAAGATGCAATCTATTTACAGAAACTTGACCCTCTTTGTACAATAATCCTGAACTTAGATGCCCTTAGCCCTGCATCACAAGGAATTTAGACTATTAAACCATTATTTATTTGCATGAAAGTGAATCTGTTTTTTTATTGACTATTGCATTGTCTTGTATTGTTCAGTTGCATTGCTCAAATACATGTGTCTATCTGTGCATATACATAAGATCCTTCGTAGTCTTCACCTTTTCTTTTGTTTAGATAGGATGGAAATTTCTGTAAAACCCTAGATTTTATGTACCAGAGCTGTACTTGTGTTGAAAAGGAACACAAGCCCCTGGGAAGAAATGTGCCACATTTAATCTCTTGTCTGTCCTTCCGCTGAAAGCAATTTTACTGGAGTATGAACCTCTTGATAGGCATTTGCTTATTTATTGCAAGGTTTTAAATCTCGTGAGACAGAGGCGTCTCAATTTTTTCATGAAATGAGATCCTGCATCTTGTTCCGTCTTGATCCTTGACTCGATCAAGCGTCTCAGTATTTGCTTGAAATATATTTTTTATTAAAAAAAAATATGTATGAAGCTTTAGTGTTTTATCCAATTTTGAATATTTGAATTTCAAATTTTATATCTTTATGATAAATTAGATTTATTTAAAATTAACGCTATAATGTATTATGGCTGAGATGGGACGGGATGGGACTGGATGGGACAGCTGAGATTGAACTCGGAATTTCTTTGGGATGAGACGTCTTAGCCATCTCAGCCCTTGTCGCAATGAGACTTGAGTCATTGCTTTATAATTTTGGTGTTATTCTTTACATACATTGTTTTGTAAAGAAAACCTAGCCTTTTCCCTCTCATTGCAAAGATTTAAAATTTGAAGCATTTGTTAGACTGTTGTTTTTATTTCTATTTTTAATGATCAGCCATACTTTTGCTTTGGCATTCTCTATGGACTTGCTATGCTACTTGAAATTATATTAATCAGTATATTGGCAAAGAAAAGAATTGTGCTTATGATGAATTCTAAGTTATTTTTGTAAATCATAGTCATTTGTGGCCTATGGTGATATGTTATTGCTAACTTTCCTAATAGTTGGTTTAAAATTACTTTTTTTCTTTTTTCCTTACAAAACAGTTCTGATAAGGATGAGCCAGATGCTGGTGAGGTTGAAACCTCATTGTTGGGCCTTCAGAGCTACTGGAACTCTTCTTATGCAGAGGATCTTGCGAATTTTTATGAACATGGCCATGCTGGTGAAATTTGGTTAGTAGTACTCTTAAGTGCTGATTTAAGTAGACTTCATGGTTCAAACAATTAACTTTATGATCTTTAGATTTAGGTTGTTCTGTAGAATAATCTTATGAATTTATCTGTATTTTATTCCTTGTTCTTTTCAGTCTGTTTGGACTGTTATGTGGAACTGCCAATATATATGAAGCCTTTCGTTGATGGGATGTATGCATATGTATCCACATGTGTGTTTGTAGTGCCGGTCAGTTCTAGATTTGGCCTCTTGATGTATGGATTAAATAACATGAAATAATGTATATTTTTTATGGTCTCTTGATGGTATAGGCTAGGAGCTTCCAAATCACATGATTTTTTGTGTGAACATTTTACATGTAGTGCATTACATCGAAAGTTTTAGATCATTGACGTGGGATCTCCATCATCCAAATCTAGACCTAATTGGATTTTATTGAAAATCCTCTCGAGTATAGCCAAGTTAAGCAGGTGCTCTCTTTCTCTCTATACATATATGTATATAAATATATCTGAGGTTTTGTTTTGCCATCATTTTTGTTCTTCTAGTTTACTTTTCCTATATGGGATGACAGATTAGTTTGTTACATTTATGAAGGAGAATTGCCATATAGAAAGTAAACTGTATGTTAGTTGCAGTGATAGTTATTTATAAAATAAATCATCTGCTGCCTTGTCTGTGCAAAACATATTTAAGTTACAATGATTTATGAATCTGTTAGAATTCTAATATCTTCTGCCTAGCATTGTTTCTCCATGTTTATGTATTAAACTGTTTGTAATGGTGTTGTGGACTAGTTTCTAAGAAGTAGGAATCACCTTTGTAAATGTTGCTGATATTAATGATCAGATATTGATATATGTGCTTTAACCTCAATTGTTTGGGCTTTATGGAAGAAGCAATGCATAAGGAGCTGATGATGCTCTACTTTCGAGGATAATGATTGCAATTGCATTTGGGCAGGTATGAGCACTATGTTCTAAGCTATATATGATGGTGGTGGTTGTATGAGAGGACTTTGCCAGTGGACACTAGTTTTTGGCATGTGCATTGCATGTGATTGACCTAAAAGGAAAAATTATTCAATGGATGGTTGCTATCCTATGAAGCACACGGTTTTTAAGAAACTGGTTTGTTGGATGGGTTGGTTGTGACTCCATCACATGATTTAGTAGGAAAGGCAGTAGGCTGTGATCCATCACATGATTTTGTAGGAAAGATTAATGGTTCCCTCTTCTGTCTTCCATCTTTAATTCACCACGAGGCTTTGAGGGCACAGGATAAAAAATAAGAAAAACAGGTCATAACATTGACAAAATCCTTTGCACAATTTGGTTGATTAACCTAAGGTTCAAATTTCACTTTCTTCTAAAATTTGTGTACAAAGAACAAGATCTTTTATCATGCAAATATCCTACAAATTAGTGCACCTTTGTGCAATTATTTGAATACTGAATTGCTCTCTCCAAATGAAAATGTGTGACAATGTATTTTAATGTGTAGGCCTTTTTATTCTCCCATATTTTGTGGCTTGATTTGTGGAAGATTGCTGTGAGACAAATAAACAGCGATGGATTTAATTGAGGACAGAATGGAATTTTGTGATCTACAGATTTGCTATAAGTGTAGATAGCCACTCCCCAACAAGATAAAAAATAAACCAAACATGTTTTTTTATTTGACCCATTGATTTATATATCTGGGGGCCTCTAAAACATATTAATTCAGGTTTTAGGTATTTTAGATTCTAGATTCTCTGGGTCCTCAGAATATATGGGTCATGTACTTTGCTCTGGTGATATTTGAGTTCAAAACTTCAAATGCTGTAACTAGAATCATTGTTCATCTTGCATGTCCTCTCTCTTTGTATGCATTGAAGATTTGATTCAATTGGTTTTCTGCCTTCAGGTTTGGAGTTGAAGTCATGGATACTGTTGCAACCTGGGCAAAAAACTTGTGTATGAACTTGTTCCAAGATCGGAATGCAGCTGATGAAAACAATTTTAAATCTGAATCTAGCGAAGCCTTCAAAGACTTGTCCAGCTGGAGTGTGCTCGATGTTGGAACTGGGAATGGTCTGCTTCTGCAAAAGCTTGCAAAACAAGGGTATTCTTATGGAATATTTGCTTTATTACTGTTTGATGATTCTATTTTGCACAGACTTCACATCTTCTAGTATGTTTGTTTTGTATGTAATGTAAGAATATGTCTGTCATACACTTTCATTTGGTGCATATTAAGTTGGATGGGATATCATGTTGGATGATGCTACATAAGAAAGCTCTGCATATGGTTTGGCTTCTTGCACTTTCCTGGAATTTGTTGAGGTGCGTGCATGTTAGCTTCATAATAGTTCAACTGCATTCTAAGATAAGAGAAGATATGGGGTTGTGTAAAAAAGTAATGCTTTTGTTTTCTTGCCAAATTTTGCCATACTTGTGGTTTCATATTTAGATGTTTTGCTTTGTTCATTAAATTCTTTACGTTGGAAGACAGATCAGGTCATTTATTGTGACAGTGCACAGCAATTTCACAAGATATGCTTTTTGTTGCAGACAATTTAGGCCAATAAAATTTATATATAATTTATACAAGCAAAACCTGAAGCAACCACTAAAATGCTAGAAAGAAAACCTTCTTATAGACCATTAAAAATATGAAAAGAATTAGATGCAGTTTAGACCATATAAATTGTTGAGGCAGAGCCAGTGGCTGCAATAGGACTAGACGCTTCTAGTTTTCTCTTTTTATCTTCGATGCATTTAGTATCAATTTTTTACATTAAAGTTATCTGAATACCTCAGCTTAATATGTACCCATGTTACTACAGGACAACAGATAAGAAAGATATAGAATTTTGGATAGGTGATTGGATGGTTGTTGTAGTATTCACACATAGACTTCTTTGTTGGCATCGTTACCTGATATATTTCCCAACATCTGTCTTGTTCAACCACTGCTAATCCGGTTGAATCACTACGTAGAAGAAATCAAAAATGATATTATAATTGTTGATATTTTGTGGTGCCTTCATGACAGGAACCATTTTGCACCACTGAAACCTACCTGGGTTCCCCAACTTCGTCTACATATACTTGTTTCAACCAAGCCATATTTGACTGTACATTAAGTGCTTTGTGTTATGTAAGATTGAAAAAAAATGTCATTGAGCATGTTTATGGGGACCAATTGACGGATTGAATCTTAAAGTAACAGTTGGTCTGGGTCACTCTACAATCTTCCCTTTGAATATGTGCAATATGCAAGAACTAATATTAAATTGATTTTTTTTTCAAGGTTTTCAGATTTGACGGGAACTGATTACAGTGAAGGAGCAATCAGTCTTGCGCGAAACCTTGCTATTCGTGACGGATTTCCCCAAATAAACTTTTTGGTATGCCATAGTTTCAATATGTAGCAATATTGCTGGACTACTGTTCTCATTTCTGGCTATCTCCAATCAATCCAATGCATGCATAATATACATAAACACATAGGCAGGGTTTTAAAGCCTATGGGATAGTGGTGGCCTAATTTCTTTATGAAACAGGACACTTTATTCCGCCTTGTCCTAGTTGAGCACCATGGTAGGTACCTCCATCTCTGTCCCCCTTTTTTTTGTTTCTCTCTCTTTTTTTTTTTCCTTTCTTTTCTTTTTCCTTTTTCTTATTCTTTCTTTTCCTTCTTCTTTCTTGTATTTCTTTCGCTTCTCCTTTTCTTCTATTCTTTCCTTTTCGTTTACTTTCTTCTTTCCTTCCTTCCTTTCCTTTTCTTTCTTTCCTTTTTCTTTTGTTCTTTCTCTTCTTTCCTTCCTTTCTTTTTTTCTTCTTTTCTCATGTAGATGGATTTTGGAGTCCAACCACTGTCACTGTTCCTTTTTATCATAGGAATGAGAGATGGATGATTGGGACATCCCTTGTCCCGCTGGGACCTAAAATCTTGTTAACCACATTCTTATTCATATGTTTTCTTGTTGATGTTCTAGTTTAACATCAAAAGGTTACACAGGTGTCTTGTTCTGATCTTTCATTGTTATTGCAGATATCTAGCCTTTTTAAGTCACTATCTTTTTTATTTCCATGTGAGTGATTTTTTTTTATAAGCTTTTAATCTATCTGAAGTCCCATCACTGGTCTTATGTATAAATAGCAATATGAAATTTTATTATATACAGACGTTGCTATATTTAGCCATCTCTTCTAGCAGCTTCATATCTGTTTATAGATCTACCTGTTTTGTTATTGCATATTTTAAACAAATGAAAAGTTTTGCATGGAGCATGATGAATATAATTCCTGTTATCAAGCTTTCTAATTTCCGTCTTCATATGGGCACCTTCCAAGTCTAATGTAACTATGAAGAGTTGTTCCTTGTTATATGAGCTTAGACTGTTTAACTTGTTAGGTAGTTGGTCTCTGTACCAATCAATAACCTCCAAGGTTTTGTGGAAGGTTCCTTTCTATCTAAAAGTTGCCATTGCTAGGAATTTGGCATCATGCCGGGGAGGTGATGTTTGGTTGAAAGTAACTTCTGAAACATTCTCAGACTTTCATAACTTGATCCATAATCCACAGCCAAGTTTTGTGGTCGAGCCTTGATGATGGATTTGTCTTGAACTTTGCCTTTGGCTGTTGAAATGACTTGCATGCAAATTTCCGTGGGCAATAAACTTCAGAGACCATGAAGATCTTTAAGTATCACTGACCAAATCATATGCCTAGTTGTTGATGACACAGCATTGTCTTTCTATCTTGTTTTGAGTGTGAACTGTATTTCTTGCTACCAGAATTTACTCTAGTTATGTAGAATGATTTCAGGTGCACATCACCTGGTCTATAGGGAAGCTAGGCAACCTGCAACGGGTCAGTAAACCCAGACTAGATTCTAAGCAGACTAGATTCTAAGTTAGATACATGATGGCTCAATGCTACTTGTATCATCTAGCTCTGGCTAATGAAAACTGACATGTGAAAGACGGATTTTTTAGGTCTTGCCAGACTAGTTATTTTGCAGTTTTTTGGATAATATTATAGTCCGTTGCAAAACATCTTAAATTAATCTAGACCTTGGTTAAAAAGCTTGGGGTCAAACATGAAGTAGGGCATGCCTTGGATTTGATTCTGAGTGGCAATTCTAGGAAATATTAATTCACTGTAGTATTATAAGAGTGAAATTGTAGCATTTAAAGAGGAACATTTTCCTGTTCGTGTGTGGCATCTTTTTTCCTTAGAATAAATATTTCATGCTAAAGTAAAAATTAAGACACCAAATGCATTTAATTTCAATCAGGACTCAGCTGATTATAGTCAAGCACAATTTTATCATTAATTGGGCAAACTGGCAAGGAATTTTTATTCTAGGACACCTTCCCTCAAATTTTTCCAAGATCTCTAGAAGACGCATAACTGCGCTGTTGCCTTTTGTGTGATATCATTATAGTCGGTTTTGCATAAATGTCAAAGTCTTTGGGATGCTGATAAAATAGAAGTCTGGCATCTTGTTTCAATGTGGCAAAATTATGGCTGAGAAATAGCTCTGCTTATCGGCTTTTTTTGTGAAATGTTATTGTACTTGGAAATTTATCAAGTATCACCACTAGCTATCGAGGTTTCATCTTTATGTTTTGCATGTTTTTGTTCTTGAATCTTAGTTTGACACATTTGTTGTAGGTTGATGATGTTCTGGAGACGAAATTGGACAGAAAATTCATGTTGTGATGGACAAAGGCACATTAGATGCCATTGGATTACATCCAGATGGCCCTGCCAAAAAGTAATATTACTTGTTACCTAAACTTAGGTACTTCATTGGTGGGTATTGCTGCAAATTTTATTTGAGTTCATGCCATGGTTTTTGTACCTTTTTTTTTGTCAGGATGATATATTGGGAATCTGTATCAAACTTGGTAGCTCCTGGTGGGATGTTGGTCGGTACCTCATCATCTGGACTGTTTTTTTTTTTTTTAAAGATCTGAATGCTCTAGTCCTCTCAACATTACACCTTTTGTTCAAGTGACTTAGAAGCCAATATAATGCCATCCCTAGTTTTGCTTTAATATTCATCCTTGACCATCATATTTCTTATGTTTTCGCTCTCCATCATATTTCTTATGTTTTTGCTCTTTTTTTTTTTAAGCCAATATAATGCCATACCCTAGTTTTGTTTTAATATTCATCCTTGACCATCAGATTTCTTATGTTTTGGCTCTCCATCATATTTCTTATGTTTCCGCTCTTTTTTATTTTATTTTATTTTTCTGTTGTTGATGGACTTGAGCACATATTGCAGGTGATTACGTCATGCAACAACACAAGAGATGAGTTGTTGCAAGAAGTAGAAGACTTAAACAAAAGAATGCATACCACCCAGGAGCTGGACCAAGAGGCAGGCAGCGAGCCTGCTATCCTTCGCTACCTCGATCATGTACGGACGTATCCCACTATTATGTTTGGAGGGGTGGAAGGGTCTCGCGTGTGCACTGTCGCATTTCTGCGAATTTGAATCTGGAAAATGTTCCATTTCGCGTAGCTTTCAAGTGATTCATGGAGCAGGGCCTGTCGCTGACTTGGAATTCCCAGTACTTCTGTTAGGAATGGTTGCCCTTTTGTAGCTTCTTGCGCTTACGGTTTGAAGAGTAGTAGCAGAGGTGGATGTGCTTTAATTTAGGTTGATGATTGGTGATGGAATGGGCTGAACCAATAATTAGTTCCTCTATATTTTAACTGTTCAGTCGGATTCTTAGCAGGCATTGGATAATTGACCGCCTTTCTTGCATGTTCCTTTTCTAATTCTTCTTTTGTTTTTCAAAAATTTGGTGCGGTCATGGCTTAGCGGCGAGGTTTGCGTGTCATGTGTTGCTACAGCTGACAGATAGTGGGGATCCGGCCTCATTATTGTCAAGTAGACTGCGAACTTCTGCCAACGATCGTCATTCCAGATGTGCTGAATGCAAAAATTGCGTTATAAATCTTTACGCTGCGTTTGGTTGGTGAAAAGGAATAAAAGTTTCGTTAGCCTTTTTTCAGGCAACAATCATCGCAGGTCAAACAGGTAGCAATGATTATTTCGGAAAAGCTGGTATGATATAAATACTTTTTTTTAATTTATTTACTCAATTTAAAAATAATTCTTTTAGTGCAAAAGTGGAATAATTAAAACTTTTCCGTCAAGTTTCCTTAAACTATTTTTTTTTTTTAAATCTCGGGTTAAATGCATCCTTGTCTGGCTAAATTCATTGCTTTGAATTGGCAAGGGGTGACACTTGGTTTGGTTTTCTTGATCGCTAGGTATTGTATCTAATGGTATCTTTAATGGTATCTTTCATTTATGCAGAAGATTTAAAAAGTTATTCGGTGTTTATGTAAGGTTAAAAGGTTTCACCTTAAATGAAGAGTTTTTTTTTTTTTTTGTTAGTTATATAGGATTAAAAAGTTTAAACAATGTTTTTTTAAATAAAATTTTATATTGTCATAAATGATATTAGACTTGGTCTAATTTATTGTTCATACAAATTAAAGTTTAATTGAATTCGGACGTAGATTTAGATATGTATCCTTAACTTAGCGAGAATCCTATAGCTTAAATAAGACGTATGCAAGAGTTTTCAGATATATTAAGATTAGTAGATTAAGGAATTTAAATAATATATTTATATAGAATTAAAAAATTCATATAATATTTTATTATTATTATTTTAATTTACTTATAATGTCAACCCCTCTATTTTGATAGCGAACGTGTCAATGAGTTTCATCTGGGTTGCCACCTTTCATGCTCTTTTTATTCCCCTATGTGCGCACTTGCATATATATATATATATATATATATATATATATATATATATATATATATAGAATAGTTGAATAGCATGCAGTCCAATTTATTTTCCTGCTTTCGAATCCTTCCCCTCAATGCAAACACGTTCTTAACCAGGCAGATCAGTGACCTTTAAATTTTAAATAAGTTTTTCAAATAGCCGAGTCAGTTTCTGGTATGTGGGAGCTGTTTCTCTCGAACCAAAAAAAATTTTATTAGTTCGATAAATAGATAATAAATTAGAAGTCGCATAACTGAAAATTGTACAGGGGCTAGGGCTACTGCAATAAATCTTTGTTAAAACCCTTGATCCATGGGACCTAAAATCGTGGCATCTTCCTGCTTTTTCTCTGATAGCTTACCAGGAGGGTGTTCATCGACGTAGTCAGTGATAGTTTTTCCCAACAGTTCCATCAAAGCCCGGAGGTTGGTGATTCTGAAAATCTTCATTAGGGTGGATATTTCACCCATTCAATCCCATCTTGCATTTTAGAATTGTCAAAAAAAAAAAAAAAAAATTCCGTTAGTAAAAGTTAATTACAACATAAGGACATAATTATCTTTTTGATCAAGAGTAATCACAGTTTTATCAGCTGAATTATGGTAATACGTAATCGTTAAATAGTGAAATTAGGATCTATGTTTTGGAAGTACAAAAAAAAAAAAAAAAAATCCTTTTACCTAATTGGACTTTTGGCCTTAACCATGCGACTTTTTTCCATTTGCACTTACTTTTCAATGGGATGAGTTCAGTCTGACCATTCGTCTCTCACTAGCAAGGAGGGGGAAAATGGAATAAGAACAAGAACAAGATAAGAAAATTTTGAGCAGTGCTCTCGAGCATAGTTGTCCGAATCAAATTAACCCGATCAGTTGGACCGATTGAACCAGGACCGAAGGCTAAGCCAATCCAATTCTAATATAAAACCAGATGTATAAAATATCCAAAATAATTCCGAAGGCTAAGCCAATTCAATTCTAATATAAAACCAGATGTATAAAATATCCAAAATAATTTGGTCAATCCATCTGTTTCATCCATGAACCGATCAATCCAGTATGAACTGAATGAGATCACAGATTTTATTATTATTTTAATTTTTTATAAAAAATTAATTTTTATTAATATAAATATTTTTTTATATTAAAATAATTAATCGATGGTTCAATCGATGATTCGATGATTGAGTCAGTGATTCAATAACCTGAGCTCTTGGCCGATCAATGTCCGTACCAAATCTGACAAATATGCTCTCAAGTATCATTCCAATGGTGTTTCTAGTAACGACTGCAAGCAAATTGAGCTGCTTATGAACAGTGGGAGCTTTGGGAACCGCTCATGCTCAAGTCCATTCAATTTAAAATAGAGTTGCCAGCTTTAAAGATTATATGCGTTCAGTCTTGGTTCAAAAATTAGTCATCGGAAGGGTAATAAGATAAGCATGAGCAGATCTATCTAAGCTTAGCTCAAGCTAGCCTCGACATCTCTGTTTTTTTTTTGACAAACCTAAACAATCAACGCTTCTTATATTTCTCCCTGTTTTTATTTTTATTTTTTATTTATCTTTAAGCCATACTTCCAGTCAATGGTAATGAAACAATTTGCTTTTTTTTTTTTCATAATTTCTCGAGCATATTTTGTCTTGCAAAACCATCAAATGATAGATTCTCTTTTGGCTATTCAGGAATAACAATCCAACTTTTGCCCCCATTATAGGTCTAGTTGTTGGGTAATGGGCCAATAGGCCTCGAATACCCAAATAGGCCTTGGAAGTCCATTACTTTCTTATGATACGTGAATAAAAAATGGAGAAAACATTTAGTCTCACATCGAAAGTATCAAGAAAAGAAGGTTCACTTATATGAAACCTCTTTCTATGCTTATGCATTTGGGCTCATCATAAATCCCTGCGCATGCGCATGTATGCATCACCCCTACGCACGCGCGTGTGTAAAGGGTGCAATGGGCGCTTTGTAGGTACACTTTGCCATCGTCATAAGGAGCCTTACATTTTTTCTTGATCATGAGGATCCGACAGTGGAGACTAATTAGATTAAGATAAGGGGCTAAGATCAAACGATTGACCATTAATCACGATGATCGGATCAGGATCCGATTGATCGTTGGATCTGATCAAACGATTGACTGTTGATCACAATGATTGGATCAGGATCAGACTGATCGTTGGATCTGGTTCGATCGATTGATGATTGATCGTTGAATAAGTGATGGTTGACCATCCATGGACTATTGGTGATAAGACGCCCTTTCCGATCATGCCGTTAGAAATAAGATGATCATCCGTATCATGAAACGGCATATCAAAGCCATGCAACGACTTATCGGATCACGTGATCATCAGATCACGATGATGAATTGATGTATCGGAACGTGGATTGGCTTATATGATCGAGTGATCATCATATCACAATTGTGAAACGATGTATCAAAGGCTGATAAGACCCTCCATTCGCTTTCTTTGATCACAACCGATCAAATCAATTCAATTAAAATTAAACCCGTAAGGATGCTTCCAAAAGGCATCTAAAGTCTATAAATATGACTCATTACTTGCATTTCATTCAATCAATTCCAATTATTTTCCTTAGCATTTTGCATACTCTAAAGTTAAGAGTATAGCAATTTTTTGGTTCGCTGTTCTAGTGAATTATATTGTTGCTTTCATCAGAAGAAGATCGTTATATCCTGAAAGATAATCATTACAAATCTGTAAGCACCTATGCAGGACGAAATTATCTTAAAGACAAAGTTAAACTCTAGACTCGATCTTAATCAAGTAGCAATCTGCGCTAACACTAGTTAGTGTATTCCTATCAAATAAAGTTTCAAGGTTGGTGTCAAATGGGTGCTCAAGTTAGGTTTAGTAACGAAGAACTTGTTTGCATAAGCAACTTCTTCTAACAAGGCAATTCTTTTGCCAAATGAATAAAATAAGCTACCAAATCAGATCTTATATATTCTAATGGGATGATAAGCATATTAAGAGGTGGTATAAAGTATCTAAAAGCAATCATCATCAATTTATGATGCCAAATATATGCTAAGCCTGCCTTCATGTACTATTAGCTTTTGTTTATTCTCTTCAAATTGGAGCCTTGACCTAAATTGGAGCGTTGCTTCTAAATCAAGTTCGGCTCGATTTAAGTGAGCCTCTCTAAAATCGATCTTGACTCAACCCATTTGGATCTTGCTTCCAAATAGAGCTTGACTCAACCTAATTGGAGTCCTACTCATAGATCAAGCAAACTCAATCTTGTTGGAGCTATGCTTCCATATCGAGTCTGACTCGATATAAATTAGAGCTTAGCTCTCAAATCGAGTTCAACTTAAGCTGAAGTGGTGCACTTCTAACAAATCAAACTTAAGTTAACCTAATTGGAGCCCTGCTCATAATTTGAGCCTTGTTCTACCAAATTGAAACCTTACTTTTGAGTCAAGCTCGACTCGACCCAAATTGGAGACCTGCTCTCTAATTTAGCCTATCTTGACTCAATTGGAGCACTGCTCTCAAGTTGAGATTGATTCGACACAATTGGAGCTTTGCTCTCAAATCGAGTTTGACTCAACCTAAATTGGAGCTTTGCTCCAGATCAAATCTCACTTGAGCCAAATTGGAGCCTTGGTCGCGAATTGAGCCCAACATAAACCAAATTTGAGCCTTACTACTGAATTGAGCCTAATTCGATGAAAATTGGATCCTTGCTCCCGAATGAAGTAAAACTCATCCCAAGTTAAGTTTGACTCGATCTAAGAGGAACCCTACTTCCAGATCAAGCCTGACTTGATACAGATGGGGGCCCTGTAACCGAATTGAGCCTTCCTTGATTCATTCCAAACTCAACCCAATTAAAGCCCTCCTCCTGATTCGAGCTTGACTCGACCCAAAAGGAAGCTTAGTTCTCAATTCGATCCTAACTAAACCCAATTAGAGCCCTACTTCGAAATGGAGTCTAACTCAACCTAAAGTGGAGTTATACTCCCAAATCGAGCTTGACTTAACTCTATTAGAGCCTTGCTCCAAAATTAAGCTGCATTCGACCGAAAGTGAGTGATTTGAGCCCGACTTGACCCAATTCGACTAATTCGAGCCAAACATGACCCAATGAAACCTTGCTCCCAAATCAAGCTTAACTCGACTTAAGAGGAGCCCTGTTATATCATTAATTAATAATATACTCAATAATAAAAAAATATCAATAATATAGATAAAAATAATAATTTTGTAACAAGTAATGATTAATTATTTGATAATGATATTTTAGTAATTGTGATACTATAAGGTGCATCTTGGCCTCTCGGACATGCTCTACTTGAAAATGTTAGGGTGGATTAGGACAAAACCCAAACAACTTCATTCTAGACAATTTAAAAATTTGATTATAAGTATCATTACTATTACTTAAATATTGAGAAAACAGCTAATAAAAAATATTATTTAAATAGGTATTTAAAATAATAATAAATTATATATATATATATATATATATATATATATATATATATATATATATATATATATATACTTCACAACAACTTGCAAGGTAATGAAAGTGCACATTAGTAGTTTCTAAATTTTAAAATAAATCAAAATATTCCCTTTTAAAGCATAATTTTTAGAAAGTACTAGTTGGATAAAGTGCCTAAAATTTATCATCACCACATTTATGTGTAATGGAACAAGCCATATATGAAAGTGTGCTTATGGCTTCTTGAAGACTAGTCATGAAGTCTTAATGAGATTTTCACATTGCATGTAAAATAAAGATAAATAACTAAATAATATTTTAAAAAATAGTGATGCCATAATATATATATTGATTATAAGCCATCAAGGTTATCATAAAGCATGCCAATAAGCTATATAACAACAACAACTCAGTGGCAGCAAATTTTACATTTTAATTTTTTATTCAAAATTTTTGGATTGCAAATTTATTCATGTAGATAACAAGTCGTACCTAAAAATTCTAAATATGCATCCATCAATGGTAGAATTTTATTGAGGTATATACAAATGCCGATATGCCTTTCTCTAAGGCACACCATTGTGGTTGTTACTTTATAAAAAAAAATTCTTAAATTAAGATTTGCAAATAAGTTACACAAAAGTAATAAAAAAATTACCTTTATTACAAAAAAAATGCTTGCTGAGTTAATTGGCACCAACTACCAAGGTGTATAGGCCATCCAGGACCTCCGCGATGCTCTGGTGGTGGAGCTCCTCCCGAACTTGCGGCGAAAGGGCACGCTCCAACAGTCGCTCCGCCAGTCGGTTGTTGCTCAGTGCCAAGACGACCACCAAGGGGACCGCCAAGCCTGTGGAGTCACCCACTGGAGGGGGTGCCGCTACCGATTCAAGGGCCCCCTCCATCTCAAGTGCGTGCGCGGGTGTTGCCGTTGCACTGTCGCCTTTGGTTTGTAGAAGGACCTCCTCTATCCTTTGTTCCACGTCGTCGGAACCGCTTCAGCTAGAACCCCATCGGTTGGGGCCACCTTGGCCGAGGCCACCTCAACCGGGGTCACTTCGACGGGGGCTGCCTCCTCACAGGCCCCCTAGCGTTGGAGCTGAGGCATGCCGGGGATCTCGGGCAAGGCCTCTTCGACTCCAGCCTTCCCACATCGCCGACCGCCTCCTTTCTCTTCTTGTCGACCCTCTTCAGTTGATCAACTGAGAATCTCATTTCTGCAAACACAGAGGGTCAGAAGAAGCATCAAAAGAGAAAGGTAAAAAATAGAGAAGAAAGAAGAGCCCCACGCTCACCGGGGTCAGCGTCGGACTCACACCAGCCTCTTGGAGATTCCTCTTCAATAGAAGGTCTGACAAAGGGGGACCTGGGAGGAAAGCAACTAGTCGAAGACCTCCGGTCCCTTTGTTCTACCGTCGAGTTCCTGTTTGGGGACAGATTCGGCTCCCCCATCGCACTCTCATTCCGTCTATGTGGGCATAGAAAAATCGGAATTTCAATCCTTTAATGAAGGAGGGGAGATCGAGCATCAGGATCCTACCGGGCCTAGGGAAAAAAATCCACCATCTGGTTTCAGAGGGGTGGTGGCGAAGGGAGCGCATGGCATGAAATAAAGAAACCTGAGCCACAAGATCAAGATAGTGGCAGAGGACGATGAAGGTGAGAGGAGGAGTTCAGAGCCAACTACGCTAGAACAAGCTCATACCTCTTCAAGAGGCTGACGATGAAAGGGTGGAGAGGGAGGCGGAGGTCTACCCTGAAAACTCTTCATACAAGGCAATACCTTTGGCATGGCCGGCGGTTACCCTATTGCTGGGCCTAGGGGCAGACAACCGTATTCCCTTCGGGATCCTATACCTAGCCCCAAGATTCTCTACATCTACGGGAGTTATGGTGGAAGAGATGCCCGTTAGGCCGATCAAACTGGGGATGGAGATCGGAGGCACCAGACGGACTGGAGCGGTCGAGGGCTCGCAGATGGCTATACCACTGGCCCTATGACACTGCTGTAGAGGGACCTCATCCTCAGAGGAGGAAGAAGAGTAAACTATGGGTCTCTTACCCTTTCGAACGAGCCTAGGGTCCATAGCTAACTCAAAGAAGAAGGCGAGGAACAAAGAAGAATAAGAAGAATGGAAGGACTAAGAAGACTAACCTACAGAAAGAAAAGGCACCCAGAAATCTCATGAAGCAGAAGGAAGAAGGAAAGGAAAGTTTCCATCTTAGAGGCACTAGAAGCATAAAAGATTCAACAGAAGAGGCAGGAGGCCCTTTATACTTGATTTTAAATCATCCCATCCGTTCACGTAGCCACGTGGGCAATGGCGATTGGCGTATAACATCCCAACCGTCAGGCAGCCCTCATCCCTTAGGACGCGACGTTTCAATGGTGCGTAGGGAGGCACGATCTGGCTGATAATGAAACACTAATGACGATATCCTAATGATGGCATGCCACTCTTCATCGTCCGAGGGATGATTCGATTTCACAATGGCAACTTGTTGTACGCCGGCGGTACCACTTCCCACACTTATCCTTAAATGTGAAAAGACCACACCTTCCGAACCCCGCAATAAATGGTGCCCAAATCATGATGTATCGAGACTCTACACTCCTTTCGCTTGTGAATGCAAGACACGTGGCTGCACAAGCTTAGGAGCGGGGGGCATCTGATATAGCTGATGGAGCCACACCCAACAACGGTGGAGATCATCCGATAATGTTGATGAGACCATGCCCATCAACGGTGGTGATCACCCTTCCAAAGCAGCTTCAGTCGACCATTGGGTAGGACCCTAACTTGGCCACTCGAGTAGAGCCTTCAACTGGCCACTGGGTAAGACCTCGACTCGGCCATCCGAGTAGAGCCTCCAGTCGCCACCCGGATAGGACCTCGACTCGGCCACCTAGTAGAGCCTCTAGCTGCCACCTAGGCGGGACCCCTTGTGGAGCCACTTGTACGGCTCAGCCACTCAAACTGCTTGTATGATCTCCCATGAACCAGAACCTCAACAAAAGCGCAATGTGGGAGACAAGTCTGGCGGCCGCTCAGATGTGACCCAACAACTTTACTATAATCGTCCATATCTTACAGGACTTGCCCACCAACTCTACCACGATCGTTCATATCTGATGGGAACTAGTTTACCAGCTATACCATGGCTGCCCAGATCTGAAAGGACCTACCAACCCTATCACGACCACTCCAAGCTTGCGGGACTCGCCAATTCTAGCAACAAAAATGCGATGTGGGAGACAAGTCTGGCGGCAGCTCAGATGTGACAGCCCACCAACTCTACTACAGTCGCCCATATCTGATAGGACATGGCCCACTAACTCTACCATGACCATTCATATCTGATGGGATCTAGCTTACCAACTCTACATGGCTGTCCAGATTTGACGGGACCTACCAATCCTACCACGACCACTCATGCTGACGGGACTCGCCAATTCTGGTAATTGCAGCCACCTTGGCCTTACCGTGCATGCTCTGACAACCAATTCTATTGCGAGCCACATTCTTGCGTCCAATCATACAAACAGGTAACGGACTCATACGCTCACACAAGCATATCTCTCTAAGACTTTCAAGCTTTTTTTCAAGCTCACGGTTATTGTCCAAAACACTAGCTTGAGCGTCAGAGGGTTCCCATCGGAATCTTCGGCCCTCGAGACTTTTTGCAGGATTCCGATCGAAAGAAGCCAACCAAAAGATCCTTTTTCGTCAGATGAGGCAACCGAACACTCGTAGATGATCAAAGAAGGTGATTTAGAGATAACAACTAGAAAGATGCAAATATAAACTAGAACAAAGCCGGGAAGCCATTGCCCTCTCTTGTTATCATTGAAGTTAAAATCATGGACTTCTGAATGGACACCTATCTCTAGAGATGATCCATGCAGTAGCAGCCATTTGCATCTCCCATTTTGAATGAAGCTAGTGTTGAAAAATTCCTATTTTTCCTCTGAGATCCTGTATTTGCTCAAAAAAAAAAAAATCTCGCAGCACTAAGAAAGCAGATTTGACTTGTATCTAGAGCAATTCTACGAGAAGTGTAAAGACAAGGTTAATGCGTCTCCTATTCCACCAACCTAAATGCCTGCAACATTTTAGAGCCTTCAAGCACTGAGCATGCCTCCAGCGTCGAGACAGAAGCCACTCAAAGCTGATGCAGCAGTTAGAGTGCCACCTTCACCAAAATGAGACCCATGGCCGAGCGGCACGGCCGGTCTGGCATCGCCGGCACATCGATATCACCTTATAACATTTCCTGAGCGGGCCACTTATCACATGGGCACACAAAATTCCCACAGCATTCACCTCCCCATGATCCCTTATCCATAGCATTCCTCCCGTTCATGATCTCACACCAAAGCGATGGGCCAGCCCTTCCATAATAGCCATTGCCATTCATAGAGGAGGAACTGAAGATGCGGTTGGCGAGACTCCCATTAGGTATGGGGTCACAAACCAAAACCTCTGCTTCCCTTCATGCCGTCGTGGTCGATGCAGCAGCCTCGCAAAGGAACCAAATTCCACTGCCGGAGGTGGCTGATGATCTCCCCTTCGTTCCGGAACTCCTCGTCGCCGCCTTCCAAGTCCGGCTCCAGTACATGCTTGACGGCCACCAAGCCCCGTCAGCTGAGAGAAGTAATTCGTGGCCTTCTCTAATTCTTTGATATTTGTACAAAATGGATCCGGTGCTTGGCCAGGGATGGGATCTGGAGTTCCAGGTCAGCGCTGGAGAATATGCTACCACGTCACTGAATGCAAACATCTTAGAATCATGTCAACAGTATTGTTCGAACTTTTATGACATGCCCTCAATGCCACCTCTACAATATCAAAATGATTATTAGTTCACATATTAAGCATCATGCTATCTCATCACATATCAAGCATCATACGTTAAATGATACATATTGTAAATACATACCAATCCCATATCATGACATCATGGTGAATGTCATATAAAATATTAGTAATCGCACTAATAAAATATTACTTCACATGCCAGACCATACTTTATTTAAAGAAGTTTGTCAGACTCAGACTAAGGCAACAGCACACTCCCAAAGCAAAAATGAGCGGTATAGATACTCACACAGACACCAGCGACATGCAAGGATCCATAGATGCTATGACACAGTACCAACGTGACTCTAGATTTATAACATGTGACAACCCTAGATTTATTCAACCATGCTAACCCTCACAATCTCAATGCAGGCAGGGCATAGAAAGCAATGGAGATCAAAGGGTATACAAGCATTTTATCACTCTTCCTCCGATTCAGACTCGGCATTTCGGAGCCACTCCACAAAGGGCTTTGCATTTTTCAATGCCGGAGAGCTATTGCCACCAGCCAGCTCTTCTTCGTACCACAGGACTATGCTATCCTCTTCCAGCACATCACCATCATAAAGGACCTTCAGAACAACAGCAACCTCTTTCACAGCATCTGCGCTACACTTGCTACAGAAGGCTCCAATGGCTCGGAGCAAGAGCACCTGGGATCCTTCATCTTGCACAGCAGCAGCAAGGTAGTTCTTTTTCTTGCCCACCTCTTTAGCAAATCCTCTCCCAGCACCATCAAAGAGTGCTTCAAACAGGGCTGTCATGACTTCTTGTGGAGAACCGGTAACAGAAGACAAAAAGGTGTGAAGTTGGCTGGGTGTGGAACCCTTGTTCACGTTGGCCTTGATCTCCTCAAGCAGTGTTTCATAACTACTAGCTTTGACACCATTTTGGGCTGCACCAGGTTTGTCTTCAGCTTTTGCACTCCCATTGGTAAGTCCCTCTTCCTTTGCCTTCTGTGACTGCTTCTCCTGCTCTGGCTCTGGCTCATTGGTTGAGAGCATCACCATCTCAGCAGTCACAGCATTCAGTTGTTCATGGATCCGCTGTTTCGCAGCCTCAAGCGATGTGTCCGTCTGCCACTGCACATCATCATCATTGTCCGCATCAGCCACATTATCACCATTTTGGCTGCCAGCAGGTGAAGCAGAACGGTCCTCATCAGAGCCGCCACCAGCTTTCTTCTTCGCAGCAGTAACCTTTGAAGAAGTTCCATCCTTGGTAGCAGTGGTTCCTTTCTTTTTTGCATCCTTCTTCAGCTTCTTCTGCTCCTCATCAGCTGCCTCCCCTTCCTTTAAGCGCTCCTTCTCAGCCCTCCTTAATGCCTTCTTGTCCTTTGCTCCCTTCTTCTGTTCAGGAGGGTTCTTCAAGATGAAGGTTGTTAGCTTGTCCCTCATGTCAACATCAGACACATAGCCGCAGGCTGCACATTTCAGTGTTATCATCTGGTTCTTGGTGATAATGATCTCAGTCTCAGGGTTACCACATCCATAACACTGAACATATTTCTTGATGAAATTCTCTAAAAGCCCAGCCAGCTTGGCAGTGTCATGGGCCCCATTGACCAGAGAAGTCCCGGTTTTCTCATCAAATTTCGACTGTGCCCCAAGTTCACATCCAAAATATTTTGTTGTGTAAGAAGCTGGCCTGGCTAGAGCCTTTGCAATATCCACCATGTTCACAACGTTAGTCTTGATACCATTTCCACGGCCTTCTATTTTGGTAATCATCTTGGGCATCTTGTACCTATAGAAGGCATCATCCCTGTTTGAAGCACCAATATTCTGCAAATCCATTTTTGTTGAACGGATTCCTTGCTAATAGGGGGCTGAGGGCTATCAGACGTAGCAAGTACCAGAAGCAAAGTGTTGTTGCCACCTTCAAAAACACCAAGCAGATTTTTCGCGATGAGGGAAGGTTGCATATGACAACAAGGTGTAGAATGTTGAAGTAGCCCGTGATGCATGCAGCTAAGCCTCCCCCAATGGAGCCTGTACCTTTTTCTTGATGTAGGAGAATACTCTCCGAACAATCCAACTGATCCCAAATCGAGCAAGGCTTGTTCAGACATAAAAGAAGCTTCAATTTTAACACCCTCCACTTTTGCAATGATGCAATGGTACAAAGATTTTCCAACTCCCTGAAGTAGATTAACCAAATATTATTAGACGGTTGATGCCAAAAAAAAAAAAAAAAGCAAAATGATATTAAATCGAGCACGCAGAGAACCATGCATTAGTGTCAAATGCAATGATTTTGATACAGTATCAACTTCTTGGAATTGAAAATTTTATTTGGATAATATAATCTCCATAGTAATTTCAGTAAGAAATAAAAACCTAGCTGCCACGTAGCTAGTCTAGATCAGAAATCCAATTAAAACCTCTTAATTTGATTGAAACTTCCTCAGCTATTTTTTCCATCCTCAAATAAATATAAACCAGACAAAGAATATGGAACTAGATTTTATCACTAATTATATTGTTGGATAGGTCATTATTTTGGCATCAGCAACAAAAGAATTCCTAAGAATCTTCTTGCAACCATGAAATACTACCATGCAACTGACACATTCACGTGTAATGGCGCCTCATCCCACCAAACACTGGTCCAATTATAATTTAAACCCCCCAATAAATAAAGAAAATAAGGGGAAAAAAGAAAAAGTTGCACACATGAACCTGACCTGAATAGGACCTCAAACAGGTTGGTTATCTTTCCATTGCAAATGTAAAGCATCACAAAATACTAAAAGAATCTGCAGCAGAACTAGTTCAATTTTTGACAGCATGAATTAAGAAGACCTACTTTTGTTTGAGATGTTATATCACCTCATTTGAATGCACTACCAATCTTTGGCAAACTCTAAAAGTTACTTAACAATTGCATGTGTCCCAATTGATACCCTTCATCCATTGCCCTCTTTTCCTATTTATTTTTTCTTTATTTCCTCCTCTTTTCTTCTTTCTTTATTTTTCTTCTTCCTTCCTTTCTTTTTTTTCCTCTTTTCTCCTTTTCTCTTCATTATTTTCTTTCCTTCCTCCTTATTTTCTCTTCTTGTTTTTTCCTTCTGTTGCTGCAAAAATCCGTTCTCCAATTCGAGTGCGATCCGACTCCGGATCTGGATGCCAATCTCTTGCCCGGATGGAACCTACAAGACAGTCCTCGCATAGAGAGTATCGAGGGTGGCCCTCTACGAAAGACCCTCCGACGCTAAGTCAGTAGAGATTCATAGCAAGCAAATATGAGGAGAATGCTCCCGCAGAAGAATCCCTCAAGAATGGCTTCTCTGAGAGCCTCAGGGAGTTTTGCTCGAGCTTCAATAGAGTTTCTCAATGAAAGAGTAAGCGTACCTAAAAAACTTCAAGATAGAGCATATATATATATATATATATATATATATATTGCCAAGGTGATGGCAAACAACTACCTGACTCCTTGGGCATGTCACCGGGGGTTCGAAACCGTCATGATTCGAATCTGATTCGAATAAAGTTTGTTACAAGATCGGTAGCTTTCGAATCTGGTTAGTTAGGGAATCAACGATCAAAGGGGTTAGCTGGTGCTTTGATATTCGATGACTTGTAGGCTCTAGATCACATTTGGCATTATCTGGCTTTTTCCTTCTCTTAAGGTTGTCAGAGATCCACATGATTGAAATCTTGCAGAATTATCATGGATTTGAATTTTTTCACATTTGATTCCGCAAAGGTTCAGGGGTAGCTCAGTTTTGCCAAGGCATGAGAATATCTCGGTCTTGCCGAGGCATAAGAATAGTTCGGTCTTGCCGAGGCACGAAATACCTCGATCTTGCCGAGGTGTATCGACTTTGTTCTTTTCCAAATGTAACAACTGGCGAATCAAAAATCAAAGGTGATCTCGACCTTTTTATCGTATGCACGAATATTAATATGATGACGATTTTACCCTTCATCACATGCCTCCCACTCCTTAGTCCGAAGTGTAAGTTCGAGCATAGGGAGTAGAGTCTTAAATAGCTTCATTTGGATGGAAGGACTCGAAGAAGCGTGCAATGATGGTTTCATAAATGCCGCAGCACCATTCCATCATTTTTCTCGATGGATGAGGCGAAAAAACGATCGTTTCTTGCGAACGACGATTAGGGGAGTAACACATGGCAAATCCTGGTGTTTAAGGCATCCAAGCTGGCGATTTGAAGATTTGGGGATTCTCGACAACGATGCGTTGCCCTTCCGCCAAGGTAGTTTTAAAAAAGAGGGTTAAGGGGGGTTATCCCCACCGCACCATCCTTTTTCCTCCTCTCCAAAGGTTCATCTTTTTTGATTCTTGCGATTTCATTCGAAGCTTGCCCCTCTCAACTCAGAAATATAAAGGGCCCGAACAACGTAGCCTTTGTAATAACCGTGGAGTACTTGAACAGAGTTCACCAAAAGTACCGAGAGACGTCGCTCTGTGGCTACCAAAATCTGAACAATCTAGAGCAGCTAGGACGTGGAGTCTTCCTTTATGAAGAGAGCATGAAGCAGGTCTTCGGTTCGCCCTCCACCCGTTGGTGAAGAAAATAATAAGATTTTACAACATATGTCCGAAAATGATGCTCCGAACAATTGGCACAACATCGTCAAGTTCATATCGACGTGCAGCCGTGCTGGGGTGACAGCGACGCTTTCCATATTCAGGGTTTGTTACAGCTTAATCTCCGGAAGGAGCTCTGAGTGGCCCTACATCGGGCCTTGAAAGTCATTCAAGATGATAACAGACAATCCATCTTCCATAAAGGAATGAAAATCCCGATTCTTATTGCCGAAGGGAACATTGGTTCTAATTTCCCTAGAGTGTGGACGGATTATGCAAAGGATTCAAAGGCTCGCGTGGAGCTGTCCGAGTAGGAGAAGAAGGATTTGCTCACCCTTCGCAATGGCCGAGTGTTTTCGGCCAGTGATCTCTTGGCACAGGATGTCCTTTTTGCCGTCGGGCTTAGCCTGTTGATTCTCAAGGTAAGCTTTTGTCCCTTCTACACATTAGTTATATCTTGATGGTCTAGTCATAAACTGAATTATCCTCTGTTGGGTCTGCAGCTGAAAGGTCGAAGTTCATGAGCCAAATAAAGGGGAAGCTAAGCAAGCGTCAAGGAAATCTGGTTCCGAAAGGCGTAAGTCTAATAAGAAACCTCGCCTTTCCAAATCGCACTTAAAGGAGGCAAACGAGTCAAAACTGGCCGGCGATCCTCTGCGCTAAAGGAGAAGGATACGGCATTGCCGACAGCAATGGAAACGATAGTGCTGGCAGTGGTGGAGATGGCAGCACCGGTGACAGTGGAAATGGTTGAGGATAAGACTCCCCCCATTAGAGGGAAAACAAATGAGAGAGGAAGGACAGATGGTCGAGACTGTGCTGGGAATCGAAGAGGAAATCATCGAAGCACTCTGTTCATCAATAATGGTGATACTAGATGACTCGGATGGATCACCACCAATTGGATCGATAGTCCCACTGCCCGAAGGTGAACCACACTCGGAGGGGGCTAGCAGCCCTAGATCACCGTCCTCTTATGCAGATTGCCCTTAACTCTGATTGAGAAGGTGAGGGGAGCGATCGCAAATGCCGAGGCACAAGAGGAGCCTCTTGTTGAAGGATATCCTCCCGAAGGACTGGAGGAGGTCGAGGCTGAGGTATCGGCAAGGATGGAAGAAATGGAGCAAGGGCTCGTAGATCAAGGACATTTAAAAGAGGAAGAAACCCAAAGTGAGGGTTCTCCAACCGAGGTATCAGGAGGAAAAAGCAAGTCGAGATTTTTTTGAGCTGAAGCCTCCCACATCGAAGCCATGGTTGAGGAGGCAAAGCAAATTGGGGTTCCTCGGATGCAAACCTCACAAGCCAACTTTCCGGGGTTAAGTTCGCTTAACCCGAATGTTGAAGCGACAGTGGCCGCACTGATGCGATCCATTTTGTATGAGAAGGATGACTCTTCCGCCAAGGAGGACATCGTTTATGCAGCATTTGAGCATGACAGCTTGCCGAGCAACATCGAGTTTCTGCTCGAAGTCGACAACTACACGCTTATCAAGATAACATCAGCATACACCTTCCGAGTAAGGAGCCTTTAGGCATTCTGTTTTAAAAAAAAGTAGTTTGATCCGACCTTACTATCGAAATTTTACTTGCAGAGCACTATCATAACAAGGTTATTGTGCCATCGTCTGAAGCTGGTTTCGGGGGCTGTGCCCAAGCTAGGAGGGAGGTCGCTGATCTTCGAGAAAAAGTGGGATCGACTGACAAACTTTCCAAAGCCTTGAGTATAGCTCAAGAAAACATAGAAAAATTAGAGCAAGACCAGCTAACTGCTTTAGAGCGAACGTCCAGATTCCAAGTTGAGGCTAGTGAGCTCAGAGGGGCTAGCGATCTAGCCGATAAGGCTTGGTCGGAATTATCGCAATGTAAATCCTAGCATGCTCGGGAGAGAGTCCCTGAAGAAACGCTCATAGGCGTTTTGCTAACGAGAGAAGCAACTTAAATAAAAGGCTCGACGAAGAGGAGAGCAGATATCAACAAATTGCTGGCTTGAACCGAAGGTTTATCGAGAAGACGAGCAGATCCAAGTGGCATAATGATCAAATCGTCAAACTCACCTCTAATCTCGCTCAGTCTCAACTAAAGGTAGAAGAGAGGCAGTTGAGGGTCAACGACCTCAAGGAGGAAATGCACTAGTATAGAGATGATAAACTGAAGGCCATCGACAAACTCTAAGAGCTGAATACAAGAATGTCTCAGCAAAAAGGAGGTATGTTACTCTCCTACTTTTCACGTTTTTTCCTTCGTCAATTGTCATTACTCTGACCAATTTTATGTTTCCAGGTGAGTAGGATAGGTTCTGACGTTCAGAAGCAATTGAAGGCTTTGAGAGAGGAGCTGGCCTTGAGCCACCAGATATGCTCTGAGCTGGAGGGTCAGGTGGCCAAAGCTAAAGGACAAGCCGCTCTGGCTGTACAGGAATATAAGAATTTGACTCAATTTTGGGATGAGCACGGACGGCTTGTGCTCCGGTGCGGGAAGAAAGAAATACGGGCAAAAATCTTCAAAAATATCCAAAGTTGGATCTCTCATTTTTAGAAGCTGACTATTATGATGCTCAGACACCAGGGGCCGAGCTATTTGAGTATGAAGAGATCCCGAATCTTGATCTTGAAGCCGTTTTCGGTATCAGCCGAGCCGCGGATCCGAAAGTGTATAACCGAGGGGAAGAAGGTCATCAACATGTTGCCGAGAAATCCGAAGCTCCACCTTCGGCTACATTTGAAGTAGGTGAGCCAAGTCAACCATCCCCAAGCGCTATTGGAGTTATCTCCGAGACTAATCCTTATCCTTGAGGACTGCCTTTGTAATTTTTTTTCTTGTAATTAAGGGAGACTTAATAAATCCTCATCTGGTCGTATCGCTATGAATAGATTTTCATTTTCATACTTTTTGTCTAAACTTTGTGCTAAATAGTTCATTGGGTTTGCTCGTAGCTTGCTTGAACTTAGCTTATTATAAGGCTGGGCAAACGAACCAACTCTTAGGAAATTTCGCTGAAGTCGAAGGAGTTACTCGATCCTGTCGAGGCTGACCTGGCCTGGCCCATCGAGGTAAACCATTGCTCGACTTTGCCAAAGTAGGATAATAGCTCGGATCTTGCCGACGTAAAAGATGGTTCGGCTCTTACCGAAGTAAAAGATGGTTCGGCTTTGCCGAAGTAAAATAATAGCTCAACTCTTGCCGAAGTAAAAGGTCAACTTTGCCGAAGTAAAATATGGTTCGGCTTTGCCGAAGTATATCTCATCTCCCCCAAGCGTTTCACATTTAATGCTTTATCCTTTTCGATACAAGCTTGCTTTTCGTATATGCTTTTCGTATATATTAGACTGCGTTATTTTCTATGGAGAGTTTTCCAGACTTATTTAGGATTCGTAAGCAACTCTTTGCATTTAAAGTCTTTGATCCGAGATTGAGAGAAAATCTTTGCCTTTTATTGCGGCATGGGAAGTATCTCCCGTATACCTCGATGTAACGAGTCCCGTTAAGGTATTGCCATGTGGTCGTGATTGGGGCGTGATTATGGCATCCTGGGTTCCGAAGCTCCTTCCTTCATTAATGGTTTCATGGTTTTTCCCACGTTGAATTTGAGAGCTATGAGGTTGGCTTTTCCTTTCGAGGTTTGGCTTGGCCCTAATAGTTGGGATGATGAAGTTGCTGGGAAACAAGTCGCCATCAAAGGAGTTATGAAGGTCATATGCGAAGCGCAGAAGAAGGATAAAGGTCATATGGAAAGCGCACGCGGACGCTCTCATCCATCCATTGTGGAACCATAAAGGCATTGGAAATGCGATCATTGATGGGCTATGGTTTCTAATAGGCTTTCCATCAACCATGTAATCTTCATTGCTAAGCCTCTTCTTCTTGAGGCTTTTCATCTTCCATGGTGGTGTTTGGCCATGTCCCTGCATCATGAGGGACTCCACACTTCGGAAAGCCAGAGGTAAGTTCCTTCGTGTTGCTTTTTTCTCTACATGACTGCTCAAAGATTTGAGGATCGCTTGAGTTGTCTTTTCCGACTTATTTGAGTTATGGGCAAAAGCTATATTGAAGCAGCGTTGTGTGCCGAGCTCACTTGTTTGAGCATTTTTTTTTTTGCTTTTTGTGTATTTCCTATGCTTTAATGCACCTGTAATGCCTTAAGCGGCTGTAAAAAAATTTTGCAATGAAATAAAAGAACTTTTTCCTTCGCACATGTAGCTATTTTTGTTGTTTTCCTTCTATTTTGCAAAGCGCAAGTTTTTCCCAACGTATCATTTTTGCATTTTTTCGACCATTTTTGCATTTTTTCCGACGCGCAAATCTCTCGTATACGTTGGATCGAAGGATGCAGGTGAACTCGATCTTGCCGAGATACACGAACAACCATTAAGGCATCCCTTTGCTAAGAAAAAATGGTCGCATTCGATATTTGTAAGTCAAGGCGTTTTAAAGATTTAACCCTTCATCAAATGGTTCGATTTAAGCCTGCCAATGCGCATCATAACACGTTAGCTCTTTAAGAGTATAGCGCATGATTTATCTTAGGATGGGGCAAGGACTGGACGACCTTGCTTTCGATGGGAGTTTGATCATGCCGAGTATCTCTGAAAGCTCTTACTTAGTTCGTCGGCACAGCTTGGTTATGTCGAGGCTTGGAAAAGTCGCTCGGTCTTGCCGAGGCTTGAAAAAAGATAATATTTCACTTGGTGCTGCCAAGGTACGAAGAAATCGCTCGGCCCCACCGAGGTTTGGAGAAAGATAACTCAGTGTTGCCGAGGCTTAAATAAAGATTATATTTTACTTGGTGCTGCCAAGGTACAAAGAAATCGCTCGGCCCCGCCGAGGTTTGAAGAAAGATAACTCGGTGCTGCTGAGGCTTGAAGAAAGATTATATTTACTTGGTACTGTCAAGGTACGGAAAATGCTCGGCCCCGCTGAGGTTTGGAGAAAAATAACTCGATGCTGCCGAGGCTTGAAAAAAGATTATATTTTACTTGGTGCTGCCAAAGTACGAAGAAATCGCTCGGCCCTCGGATATACCAAGGGTGCTCGGACATACCAAGTTTTTGTTGATATTTAGTTCGGCCCTCGAACATACCGAGTCTTTGTTGATATTTAGCTTGGCCCTCGAACGTACCGAGAGTGCTCGGACATACCGAGTCTTTGATGATATTTAACTCGACCCTCGGACATACCGAGAGTGCTTGGACATACTGAGTCTTTATTGATATTTAGCTCGGTCCTCGACATGCCGAGGGTGCTCGAACATACCGAGTCTTTGTTGATATTTAGCTTGGCTCTCGGACATACTAAGAGTGCTCGAACATACCGAGTCTTTGTTGATATTTAGCTCGGCCCCCGAACATACTGAGTCTTTGTTGGGGAACCCGAAAGCTAGTAGTCAGATGAAACCTGTCTCTTATCAAAGACTTTGGAAGAGATTGTTTGAAGCATAAACGTGAAATCTCATTATTATAAATAGGGTGAGTTTGATGAGAACGTACTTTATTGATGATATTTTTGGGGTTATCCGAATTCCACATTCGAGGAATAAATTTTCCATCCAGATCCTGGAGCTTGTAAGTGCCAGGCCTGATGACCTTTGCAACTTGATAAGAAACTTTCCAATTTGGAGATAACTTTCGTTACTCTAATGGCTTGAGACAAACGCCTTGCGAAAAACAAGGTTACCAGGAAGGAAGGATTTCCCTTTGACTAAGAAGAATGATAACGAGCTACTCCTTATTGATAAGCTGCAACCCGAATTCGAGCATTCTCTCTGATTTCTTCTATCAAGTCGAGATTGGTTCGAAGCAGAATAACTCTCCACCCATGGTGACGGTAGCCCTATCTTCATAGGGATGACATCTTTCGTGCTAAAGGCCATTTTGAAAGGAGTCTTGCCTGTGGGTACTCTTTGGATGGTCCGATGGTAGGCCCACAAGACATGATGAAGCTTCTCCCCCATCTGCCTCGAGCTCATTTTGAGTCGGGCTTTAATTTCGTGTAACAAGGTTCGGTTGGTCACTTTAGCTTTTCCATTGGCTCGAGGACATCCAATCAAAGTGAGACAGTGGCAGATGCTGTGATCCTTGCAGAACTCTCAAAATTTGGGATTATCGAACTATCTTCCGTTGTCGTGATGATAGTATATGGAAGTCCGAATCAACAAATGATAATCTCCATACAAAATCTCTAGCCCGAGCCTCAGTTATTTGAGCGACTGCCTCAGCCTCGACCCACTTGATGAAATAGTTGATTATTACAAACAAAAACTTCCTCTATCCCGTGGCAAGAGGCAAAGGGCCGAGGATGTCCATTCCCTACTTGAAAAAAGGTCAAGTAGATATTATGGGCGTTAAGTGAGCAAAGGAGTCTCTGTTGTTGGCATGAGTCACAGGCTCGAATGAGATCGTCGGCATCCTTCTGCATAGTTGGCCAGTGGTATCCCTGGCGCAACACTTTGTGATATAGAACTCGACCGCCAAGATGGTTGCTACATATGCCCTCATGGACCTTCCAAAGGGCATAATCAGCTTCCGATGGACGAAGGCATTTGAGCAATGCCATAGAAAAGGATCTCTTATACAGTTGGTCATCGAGTAGGACATAATATGATGCTTGCATCTTCAATTTCCTTGCATCCTTTTCTGTCAGTTGAGAGTGACCCTTCCTCGAGATATTTAAGGATTGGGTCGAACCAGGACGGTTCGAAATCAATCTGCATCACTTGATTAGCATCAACAATGCTGGACTTTTCTAGGACTTCCAAATGAAATTTCCGCTCAAGATCCATCAAATCGGTGGTCACCAGGTGAGATAAAAGGTCGGTGCATGCATTCTCTGCCCTTGGAACCTGAATGACTTCAAATTTAAAAAAGTGTGAGGACAAATCGCACATCTTTTGGAGATACCGAATCATGTTCGACTCTCGAGCTTCGAATTCTGCTTGCATGTGGCCAGCCACCAATTGAGAGTCAATATAGGCATTTAGTTTATTGATTTCAAGATCACGGGCGATGCAAAGTCCAGCAAGCAGAGCCTCATACTCTGCCTCATTATTAGAGGCTGAAAAGAAGAAGCGAATGCCATATTCGAGGGTCGCGCCTCGCGCCTTCCGAACTGGTAAGAACCAAGCTGGCATCAGAGCCATTTGCGTTAGACGATCCGTCCACATGAAGCAGCAACAGAGCATCTATCTTTGGTTGTTCGAGGTATCCGAAGTGGAACCATCCTTAGGAATGATGCATTCAAGGAGAAAATCTGCCAAAATTTGGGCTTTAATGGTCGAGTATGGCTGATACCGGATATCATGCTCACTTAATTCAACAGCCCATTTAGTCATTCTTTCGGACATCTCTGGGTGGTGAAGGATCGGCTTGATAGTTGGTCGATCAGGACCGTTACAATATGTGCTTAAAAGTAAGGTCGCATCTTTGTTATAAGAGACAACAGTACCTTTTCAATTCGGGCATATCTCATCTCAGCATTCCGAAGTATTTTGCTAACATAGTAAATCGGCTTTTGGATTTTGGCCTCCTTTTGGATTAGCACAGACCCGACGGCGCCTTCAGAGACCGTCAGGTACAGATATAGCATCTCTCCAAGCCTCGAACTACTGAGGAGAGGTAGTGAACCGAGATATTTTTTAAGATCCTCAAAGGATTTCTGGTAGTCCGAAGTTCACTTTAGTCGACCGAAGTGCCTTGAAGAAGGGTAAACATCTCTCAGCCGACTGAGCAACAAAAAGGTTGAGGACTGCTATTCTTCCAGCTACACCTCCTTGACCAACCTTGGAGGTGCTATTTGCTACAGAGCTTGAATTTTTGCAGATTTGCCTCAATACCTCGTTGAGAGATCATAAAACTCAAGAATTTTTTCGAGTTGACTCCGAAGGCACATTTGATTGGATTAAGCTTCATTTGATACTTCCGGAGTGCGACGAAGCTTTCTGTAAGATCATCAATGTGCTGGAATGTTCCTTGCTTTAACCAATATGTCATCAACATAAACCTCCATGTTCCAACCAATTTGTTCTTTAAAAACTTTTTAACCAGCCTCTGGTATGTTGCCATTTTTTAAACCCAAAGGCATGACTATGTTGCCATTTTTTAAACCCAAAGGCATGACTCGGTAACAGTAGATACCTCGATCGGTTATGAAAGCGGTCTTTTCCTCATCCTCGGATGCCATGCGAATTTAATTATAGCCCGAATAGGCATCCATGAAGGTTAGCATCTAGTGGCTCGAAGTAGCATCCACAAGTTGGTCAATCCGAGGCAGATGAAAACTGTCCTTCAGACAAACCTTGTTAAGGTATGTGAAGTCGATGCAGATTCTCCATTTGCCATTCGACTTTTTTACCATGACAACATTCGCCAGCCAGTCAAAATAGTTCATTTCCCGAATGAAGTTGGCTTTAATGAGCTTATCCACCTCCTCTTCAATAGCTTTCTTACGCTTGGAGGCGAAGCTTCTCTTCTTCTGCTTGATTGATCGAAACATCTCATCCACATTGAGGCAATGGACGAGGACATCTGGGCTTATCTCCGGCATGTCCGAAACATACCAAGCGAAGACATTAGCATTTCTCCAAAGGAATTCGATCAAATCCTACCGAGGCTTTCCTTTCAATTATGATTCGATCCTTATGGTTTGATCAAGCCGAGCATCATCAAGTGGCACCTCTTCAAGTTCCTCAGTTGGTTCTTCTCGTTGCTCGACAAAGTCTTCTCGAGCATCCAACCCATCAACCTTGGGCTTTCTGGACTGAAGGTTAGCAACAAGCAGTGTCAACCATAACCTAACTTCCTTATATAACTCCTACTCCCCATTCGATAGGAAACTTCATGACGAGATAAGGAATAAAGATAACAGCTTTGAGGGATATTTGTCCTTGTTTGCCAAGGATGGCGTTGTAGGAGGACCAAAGCTTGGTCATCAGGAAGTCCGTGTGAACCATGGCTATGCTGGGCAAGTACCTGCTCGGACCACCAAGGTGACTACCCCTCGGGGATAATTGCGTTGCCAGTAAAACCCACTAGGGTGAGTCTAGTTCGAAGGTTTTTCACTCACAATTTCATCTTCACAAATGCATCAAAATACAAACATTAACAGAGCTTCCACTATCAATCAAAATACGGTGTACATCATAATCATTCATGTTAAAGATACAACCAGAGCATCATCATGCAAATACTGTATCTCCCAGTAGTCCTCGTCAAAGAAAGAGCCTTCTTTAATGGATTTTCTTCTTTATCCTGCCAAGCCGATGAGAAGCTGATTGTTGCTATCATATTAACATTGCCAGCAATCGACGGGTTTGGAGGAGGTTGGCAAGGCTCAGGCTGACGGTCTCCGCTCAAGGGCTCTTCTAAACCAGTCCAGTCTGCCCGTCGAATGAGTTGCTCAATCTCATTCCGAAGTTGCCAGCACTCCTCGGTGTCGTGCCCGTGGTCCTGACGGAATGGATAATACTTGGTTATATCCCTCCGAGCTTCGTTTCCCCGAAGAGGTGACAATCGAGGGATCTGATGCTCGACTCCATCCGGATTTGCGCCCTTGGTGCAGTGAGTGGGGTGTACTGATTAAACCTTCAAGCCTGGCTTTGGATACGATCTTTGGGTGGTTGCGAAAGAACTCTCTGACGGCGAGGTGAGCTGGCATGGTGGAGGTGTCGATTCTCTCCGAACCCTTAGCCTCTTTCCTTCTTGATTTCTCGGCCCGAGCTGACCTTTGCAACTCTTAAACTCTGGCGTACTTGTTCGCTAGAGCCATCATGTCGAAGACTCTCTTCGGATAATTGACCTTCAGGGTCAGATAAAAGTCACCCTCCTTCGACACTCTGCCTGTAAGGCGGACATTGCCACCTTATGATTGAGGTGATCTACTTTCAGCATAGCGTGTTGAATCGGCCGAAGTAATTTTTAAGGATTCCCCCCTTCCTCTGCTTGACCTCAAAGAAGGAATCAGATCTCCGTCAATTACGACGGCTGCTGACAAACTGGCTGATAAATAGGTTGCTCAACTCGTCAAAAGAATTAATAAAGCTTGGCTTAAGCTGTTGAACCAAGTTCTGGTGGACCCCCTAAGTGTAGAGGGGAAGGCTCTACATAGGATCGCATTCGACGCTCCATGGAACATATCGATGAACCCATGGTATAATTCGATGGTGGGAAGCTTGACATGAGAAGGAATCATTTCCCGGGATGCCTGCTCCGCCTTCGATTGAGGAAAAGGAACCTGCCTGACGACGTTTAGCTCTTGGCACCACTCTCGATGCATCTCCTACATCTGTCGTTGGATCCCTTCATCTTGAGCGGTAAGGAAAACTGGCTGAGAAGAATACAGCATCGACGTCGAGTCGTGATGGGATGACACAAGAAAGAAAGAGCAAACTCACCGAGATCTAAGTGGGCTCTTCCTCCCGGCCTTCTGCGACACTGGCTCAATTCTCCTTGGTCGCTGAAGCCCGCGACCTCAGGTGGGCTAGAAAAAAAGATCGCCGGCGGAGCAAGGGCGACAGCTCCATCAGGGAGTTACAAAGCAAGGGTAGCCAGACAAAGAGCCCCCTGAAGCCCTTGGACCATCTGTATAATGAGGGAGTCTCGACTAGTGGCGATAGTGGAGGCACCGCATTGTTTAAAGGATCAAGCCTCTAGGAGGCAATCTAATCTTGTACATCAAAGGTAGCTCTCCTCCGATTAGCCATTGAAAGGTTGTTCTTCTGGATCCAAGCCTTATCTTCTTGATTACAAGTTTATGGGACTTGAGGCCCTTCCTCTAACTCCAATCTGTTGCTACAAATATCCGTTCTCCAACTCGAATGCGGTCCGACTCTAGATCTGAATGCTGATCTCTTGTCCGGATGAAACCTGCAAGACAATCCTCGCGCAGAGTGTCGAGGGTGGTCCTCTGCGGAATACCCTCCGATGTAAATCAGTAGAGATTCACAGCAAGCAAATATGAGAAGGCTCTCCCTCTGGAAGCTCCGAGGAGCTTTACTCAAGCTCCAACAGAGTTTTTCTCATAAAAAGAGCGAGCGTAGACTTCAAGACAGGCTCTAGGTCACATTTGGCATTATCTGGCTTTTTTTCTCCGAAGATCCATGTGGTTAGAATCTTGCCAAATTATCATGATTTAAATTTTTTCAGATGTAACAACTGGTGGATTAAAAATCAAAGATGATCTTGACCTTTTATCGTATACACGAATATTGACATAATGACGATTTTACCCCTCATCACCTTCCATTTTGCATGTTAATTATAGATGAAACTAAAGTTAGGATTAAATGTATGTATAAATTATAAAAAATGCATCAAAGTATAGAAATTTTAGGTTAATAAGACAAAAGCAAAATATATGAAATATAATTTTAATATAATTAAAAATAGAGATAATATAAGGTAGAAATTAAGGATTATAAAGTTTCTAAAAGTAATAATTTTTGATATTTAAATCAATTATTCATAAGGAGAGATTGAAAATTTTTTAAAACAAGTTAGATAAAATAAAAAAGTTCAATTAAAATATTATGAGATTATAAAATTTTTACAAATTGAAGGAAAAAAAATTAGAAGATAGCGACAAGACTACTATACATTATGGTACATAATGTTGATCACTTGAAAAATTAAATGTATGCAAGATGAATATGACTGAAATCATAATGTGAAGATAAATGCCTAATAATATAAGAGAGAATAAAAAATAAAATTTTATAAAGATGGAACTGGCACCAATTAAAAATAAATTAAAGAAAGATAACTTCCATTGTTTGAATTAGCTTGAACATTTGCAACAAAGAAGTGATTTGATATATATAAAAGAAAAAGGAAGTATAGATAGACTGAAATTATATGAAAAAAAGCCATAAAGAAATATTTAATATCTTCACATCTTAAAAAATATATCACTTGAAAACCCAAATAGCAAGGAGGAAAAGGATTGATATAGCTAACCCCAATTTGTTTGGAATTAAGAGTTTTTATTGTTAATGGTTTTTTTTTTCTTTCCTTTTTTTTTCCTTCTTTTTTTCGATTCTTTCATTTTTTTTTTTTTCCTTTTCCTTTACTTCTTCTTCTTTCCTCTTCCCCTGCATGGATGAGTTTCAAAGTCTTGCCCTCATCTTAATTCAAAATTGGGATATATAGCTTCGACACCCCCCGGGCCTAACTAGGATTTAGAACCATGATTTGGAGTGCCCCACGGAAGACAATAAGGTCATGTGTTAAAAGACATCACTAATCTAAACTTGAGATCATATAACATCAAGAACACTAGAACACTAAATTTTGGATGTTCACCTTGATTTTCAAAACCTTTATGTTCACACTTTTGTTATATGAAATAATTACAGGACATTTGCTTTTGGAATGTGAACCCTAGATTCCAATTCTGAGACCCGTGCCTCAGGCACCAGTCATTTCAATAAATAATATTTATTGCATCAAGACTGTAGATGCAATATTTTTCATTCATATCAAGATATAGTCCTTTACCAGGTCTTTTGTCTTTTGTATTGTTGAGTTGACCCAACAATCAATCATATCTAGCTACTTGTATAACAAAGTTATAACTAAATTCCTTCTAGCCTAAGAAATTAAAATATACATGAATTTAATAATAAAAATCTCAATCCCTATACATGAATGGTTGAATTGCATAGTTACAATAAGTGGGAAGTATCATTGCCGTTTAAAATACTAATCTACTGATAATGCATATATAATGTATTATGAATGATAGAATCCATCCACCATGTATCATTTGCATTGCAAAGAACTAAGCCTGCAAGCAAGCCCATCTGATATTAACCCAAATAAGCAGAGAACTATTGAGTTCTTGCTTGGTCATATTGAAAGGGTGATCTAAATTCAGTTCATAAGCCAACTGGGCCAAGCTTGAGCGTGCAATTTGTATATAACTGAATGGCCAACTTATCAAAATAACTTTACATGGTCTGACTGATTTAACCAGAAAAGAGGAAAAACAAGAACTGCAAACCATTGACACCTAAATAATCTTTTATAATCTATAAAAGAACAAGCTGTAAACAAGCAGGACATCAAAATTAAATCATGATATCGATGGGATGGAGAGGCTCGTATAACATGTTACAATTGTAGTTCAGTTGTAGACCAATTTTAGTTTATATAACCTAAAGATGGCTCACCCAACCAAAGAAAGATGCAGCTTTTGCTTCACAATTAAAATAAAAAAAAACCTGACAACCATGTTTACACCTAAGACGAAACTGAAAAGCACCCACGTTCCAGGGCAGTGACTTCAACATCTAAAGGAAGAATTCCAACGCTGATGGTTCTTACCATATTAAAAACTTCAACAAAACTCAAGATTTGTAAACATAAGCAATAGTGTTTTGCATTGCAACCAAAATATTTGATAGCCAGTGTAGTGACGTCTTATACAGAGAAAAATATGACACAAAATCAACACTACACATAAAAAAAACAAAAAAATACAAAAAAAATATGCTGTCATCTAGCATTCATGTTCTCATAAGTGCATTAGATCAAAAATTCCAACTGGACGTATAAAGCACCAGCAGGGCACATATCTAAGTGGTTGGCGTTTACTCCTGCCTTGCGGTGCAGCCACAAAAAACATTGAAAAAAGGCCACACATATGCAACGCAAGACATGGCAATCTTCAGATAAAAAATAACAAATCTCAACTGTGATGATGTTGGATTTGCAAGTAAAAGCCACCACAACATCAGGCTGTTTACTAATTAAAAACTGTGAGATTTCCATCCTCGAAATTCCAAGGAAAGACAACAGCAAACTCTCCACTGATGGCAAATTGAAACTTTTATTTAGGTCCTTCGCCAGCAGAGTTTCGAGCCTGGATGATTAGCAAACAAAATTCCCTAAATCCCCTTCAAAATATAAAAAAGATAATTCTACTGAAAGACCGAAAAAATATCGCACAATCAACACCGGAACGGAAAAATGTCGCACAGTAAACACCCAACTTATCCATCAATTCGCACGTACAGATCAATCCAATCTCTCAAAAAAAACAAAAAAAAAATCAAATTCTTAGCAAAACACTGATGAAAAACATTAAAATATCAAACTGATGCAATAGAATCCGCCTCAATAGACGATCGGAAGAGATCGCAACTCTTGATAACGATCATATCTGTTGAAACTCAGAAATTAACACAAAAAAAAAACGCAGACGTAAAGAAAAGCGATCTGGATCGAATCGATCAGCGATAGAGGGAAGAGATCAGAGAAAGAAAAGAAATTCTTTACCTCGAAGGGATTGCTATAAAGAATCCCTGATCCTTAGCCCAGTGCTTGCGGGATAGAGGGGCGAGGGTTGGCCTTTTATAGGATAACCCGAGGGACGGAAAAAACCTAGTGCTCGAAGAATTAGGGCACCGCCTTTGGGGTACATTGCCCCTAGATTTCTTCTGATTTACGGTTTCACTCCTCCCTAGGTTTTCTAAAGTCGGTGGTTGGGCTGCCGTGATCATGGTGGCCCGAGACAGTTCGTTGCGCGCTTGGGTCCAGTTTGTGGACTGAATGGACCAGCTCACAGCACAAGAGTTGGAAAAGTCTTTTGCACCGGGTGACCATTGACGCATGCTCACGCGCTGCATGCTATATATATATATATATATATATATATATATATATATATATAAAATTCTTTTTAATATGTACATGCGTTATGTATTAATCATTAAGCGCAGTGTAATAATTTACACCATATTTGATGCATAAAAACATTTTTCGCAAAAGTTTGGTCATGAGCTCATGATATTACCCGGCTAAGCCTTTGGAGGCTCACAAAATATAAAACTTTTTATTTATATATATGATAATGTCTTAAAGTTCTTTGAATTGACAATATGTTCATCCGAAAACACTTGGATTTTTATAAATAATTTAAAAAAAACATTTTTCGCAAAAGTTGGGTCATGAGCTCGTGATATTACCCGGCTAAGCCCTTTGGAGGCTCACAAATATAAAACTTTTTATTTATATATGATAAGTTCTTAAAGTTCTTTGAATTGAACAATATGTCCATCCAAAAACACTTGGATTTCCATAAATAATTTTGAAAAGGTCCAATTGATGTAGCACTAAGATTAAGAGGATATTGTGTTTGTAGCATGTATTATCATACATCATATATATATATATATATATATATATATATATATATGTGTGTGTGTGTGTGTGTGTGTTAGTGTGTTATTAAGCACCTTAAGAACACGACTAGCAACTTATTTCTAGCCTAAATTTTATAGAAAATAGTGGAGCAAGAAAGTGACATAGAACTTCAAAGCTGCATGCCTTGCCTTCTTCTGGGATACAATAATAATATATTATTTTTCTAATACAATAAGAAGGTCAACTGATATTGATGATAAGAAAATAAATAATTATAATATCAGCATGCATAAAGAGAAATGATTGAGCAGAAATATTAATGTGAGAAGTGAAATTTTTAAAATGCATCTCTACCTAGACACTAGTTTAATGGCTAATTAGTTTTTCAAAAATTATGGCTAATAGGAAGCAAGGGGCATAGTTTATTAGATTGTTTATAAGAATAAGAAATTAAGCGAATAAAAATAGAATAATCATCTTCTAGCTAAACAATATCAAGATATAACTTATGGATGATTGTTATCGTTAGTTCCTAACTAGCATGTAATTCTTTCAGAGTATGTTTAGATGGAGGTTAATTAAAAAAAAAAAAAGGAAAGGAAAGGGAAGGAAAAGAAATTAGCTTTATGAACCTTTATTTAAAAGGAAGGAAAAAGGAGAATAGAGAGAGGAATGAAGATTAGTCATTCTCTCCCATTCACTCTCACTATATTAAATTTCTTTACTTCTCAATTTGAGATAGAGGGGGAGGAGAATGAGTTTATAAGTTGTATCTCATTTTTCTAACTTTATTTCTACAAATTAATTTAGATAATGATAAATTTTAAAAGATAGAATTAAAAATAAACATATATGAGAAATGATAGGATAGCCCAAATTGAAGATAAAATAATAAAAAATTAATTACGATAGTTTTGACGTATACAACGAAAACCTTTAAATACTTTAGTTAGAATGAGTGATCTTTTAACAGTTCATGTTAATGATAGAGGTAGAGATAGACCTAAACTAACATGGAAAGAAATAATTAAGAAAGATATAACTGCTTTTACTTTGAGTATGGACTTAGTCCTGAATAGAGCGGAGTAATGTAGTTAGGAAAAGGTTGTGATGAGTTGACTTGAGTTGAGTATTTCTACAAATTAATTTGAATTTCTCTTATAGCAAGACTATGTTTGTAATTTTATAAATATAATTTTCTCCTTTTCTTCTCCTCCTCTATCCAATCAAGATAAATTTTACTTATTCTCTCTTTTTCTCCTCCTTTTCCAATAATGAGAAGATAACAACCTCCTTTCCCTTTCCTTCTCCTTCCTTTCTTTCCCTATCCTTCATCCTCCCCTTCTTCTCCCTCCAAAAGATCCAAACAAACCCATGGAGACATTGAGAGGAGGTTTGGAAAGGATGTTAAGCCTACGAAGATATCATGGCCATGCCCATTCCCAAAGATGAAACTAGCTTATGCATCAATTCCATGCACAAAATCTATGCAAATTCGTTGTAGCTGTATTGGAAGGTTTTCAAATAGATAATAATAGCATATTGGGTGGAGATCATCATGCAAGAAGCATCCTAGTGCGATCACTGTGCAGTTGAAGACTATATAAAGAAGTAGCATACTTGAATTCAGAAGCAAGCCATTTTGGACAATCATGAAGTTATGGAGCTATAAGAATAATAGATTGAAAAAAAATGTATAATTTCTAGCATTACACAAGACCTACTAAACATAATCGAATAAGGTTTTTAAATTTTCTCCAAGTATCCAGTCAACTAAAATTAGCAACAAGTTATGATAGTGACAAATTACAAATGGATACTAATTTTTATAAAAGACCATATATTTTAAAAGATTGAATGTTTGATTAGATATGCTAGCATTATTTAAGTTTTATGTCATCTTACAAGTAATCAATCTTAAGATTCAAACTTTTGATATTATAAGCTCGACAACTATAACCCTATTAAGTCATAAATAGTAAAAAAATTATGAGATCCTTAATCATATGGTTGTAAGCATTATCGATGTCAATTATATTGTAAGAAAGCTTGATATTAACTAAAATACATACTTCCTAGCAAAGTAAATAAAAAAATAAATAAAATTTATATGATAATTATAGATCCTTATTTGTTACTCTTTATTTTGTGAATATTTATTATTGAATTAAGGTAATGGTTACTAATGTAGTTGGATGGCCTGATTAAAGTTATTTATTTATGAATCATTCTACATCTAAAATACTATGAAAGCTACTGTATTGTAACCACCTGAGTTAAAAAGACAAGGTATCTTAAAGATATTCATATATATATATATATATATATGGTATAACCTGCCGCAATCATCCATTTTATGGCCCTAATCCATGAATTCTCATAGATAAAAAGTTTAATATGATTTTATTCATGAAACTTTACTTCTTTTTATATCAGACTATTTTGATTTGATGGCTCATTTAACTTTGTTCCTTCATCTTTCATATAATACTAAGTTGATGTTTAGATCATCTGACCGAAAAAAAAAAAAACAGAAAGGGTAAGAACAACCCCTACAACGTATAAGTATGTCATTGAATAAATAGATGATTAGGATAGGATGGATAGAAGAACAAAGGGTAAAATGTTGGAGGGTATGTCTG